>VXAC01000090.1:286771-298086 GCA_013399225.1 Rhipidura dahli
CACCTTAAACTTGCAAGCATGCTGTGCTGAGTTTGGATGGGATAGAGTTAATTTTCTTCAGAGTAGCTGGCATGGGGCTATGTTTGGATTGGTGCTGGAAACACTGTTGATAACACAGGGATATTTTCTTTATTGCTGAGCAACACTTACATGGGGCCAAGGGCTTTTCAGTTTCCCACGCTCAGCCAGTGGGTAGATACACAAGAACTGTGAGGGAGCATTGCAAGGACAATGGATATCTGTAGGATATTCCATACCACAGAATGCCACACTCAGTAGATAAAGCTGGGGGAAGAAGTAGGAAGGAGGTGATGTTTGGAGTGATGGTGTTCATCATCCCAAGTAACCATTACACATGACAGAGCCCTGCTTTCCTGGACATGGCTGAACACTGGCCCATGGGAAGTAGTGAAGCAATTCCTTGTTTCACTATGCTTGTGAGCTTGACTTTTGCTTTCCCTATTAAACTGTCTTTATCTCAACTCACAAGTTTTCTGACTTTTACCCTTCTGATTTTCTTCCCCATCCCACCAGGGGAGTGAGTGAGCAGCTGTGTGGGGCTGAGTTGCCATTTGGGATTAAATCACAACACATATATGGAATGGGAACACTACAGTGAAGATTTTCACCACCTCTCTGCACACCTTATGAGCCTCTTTGCTCATTTAGCTTCTCAGACTGTTGATTTGAACTCAAATTCATTCCTGTAAAGACCACAAATCAATCCCTGTCATAACTAGAGAGCATGGTGTGTTATCATTAATGCTTACCGCTGAATGAACCTGAAAAGCAAGGTGATCAATACAGACATAATTGCCAGTGTCACCAATTAATTGTTCCTAAGTAACTGAGGGCCTCTTCAGCTGGCAGCCTGTCAGTCTCAGAAATAGCAACAGTCTCAGGAACAGCAAAGTAATGTGGCAGACTTCATGTGGGATGAAAACACCCTTTCGAGCAAATGTCAGTTATTAGCAGTCGGCTCTTCTTTCACTGCTTTGCTGCACATTTCTAACTTCACCATCACCAGATGGGGATGCCCTGTGCAGTCTGTACCTTTCTGCATGTGGCAAGGATCAACCAATCTTGGCTAAGCCCTGCTTCAGCCAAATGCTTAAGCAGGTACTTGGAGTAAAGCATGAGATTAAGTCACACTGAATTCAAAATTAGTCAGATACTTAAAGGCTGAATTCAAAAATTACCCAAATAAAACTCATCCTTTCTCAGTTCTTAATCACACAAGTTGTATGGAAATTTCATCCAAGCAGCATCTGGGCTGCTAAAAATTAACAAATGAAGAACACAGTATATTATTTGTAGAAGGTTCTAAAATATTTTTGACACTTCTTAGAATGAGGGCCGGCCTTAGTAACCATGAAGGTCATTCCAGCTAACTGGAGTTAACTCCAGCACCAATCCCTGTGTCTCTATCAGTGGAACAATGGAACCAGGAACATAAGGGGCTTTTCAGGAAAGCGGTTTCACAGTAAGCCACGTTACCCTCTGTAAGTTTTTGAGTTGATTCTGCATTTAGCTTTTATTCCTCAATCCATCTGTTGAACACAAATCATTTGTGGCCAAGGCTTACAGAGAGAAGGTCACTTTTTCATAATATAAGTGTTTAAAAAAACCCTCAAGATTTTGTCATGTGGCTTCAGTTTAAATGTAGTTCCGCGCTAATTAGTCTGGTAAAGCATGTATATTTGCAAACAAAGAATAACTATAATACTATCCCAGTGGAGATCAGCAGAGGAATTTGAGGAATGGAAATGTTGATAATTGCAGTTCCTGTGCTATAGTTAGCTGGAGCAGACAGACAGCTGCCCTTAAGGAGACCTCTCTTGGTGCCAAGAGTGTTACACACAGGACAAAAGGCAGTAGATCCAATTGCAGGATGAAAGGCCAGATTCTAAAGTCCTACCTCATTTTATTCAGCCCTTACTCAGATAAAGTTATCATGGGGCATTTCCTAAAGAGAGACTAGAAAGATTCCCAGGAATCTGAAGCAGATGGAGACTTTCTGATTTTTTTTCCAAGAGGTGTGTAGTTCTTCTTTCCTTTTTTTCTTTCCTTTTTTTTTTTTTTTAATTCTGTGTCTGAATTACTAAGTACCACTATCAGTTAGGTAATTCTGCCTGACTGCACAGGCATTCCTGTGGGTGCATGTAGGTACTTCTGGCATCCTGAAGAGCTATGCATTTTTAACACTTGCCATTCCTCTGGCTTGGAAAGTAAAGATAAACTTGTTTCTCTTTAAAAACAAATAAACACCACTACTACCACCAACTCAACCTCACTGAAAGCTACCATTTTGGCTTAGTTTGCATTGAGCTTTCACTTCATAACATAGATTTTACCAAGCATAGGATGTTTAGCATGTCCCAGATGATGAATGGATGAATCAGATGGACTGATTTCAGATGGAGGTAAAGGGCCCATCAGATTGAAACATTAGCAACATCAGAATTGTTTTAGAAATTACTTCCAAAACTTGCAGATCCCAGGGCTTTGTGTGTGTGTGTGTGTGTGTGTGTGTGTGTTTTTTCTGGCTCTGCATTGAGAACTCTGTGCTGCTTGTAGCTGCAGGCTGGTTGTCCCGAGGTGCCAGCTTTCAACTTACTTTCCTTTCTGAACTCACCAGACACTTTTCTCTGACACTGGTGCAAAGCTGAAGATGTATCTGTTCAGGGAGGCAAAAAATGAAGTATTCCAGCAGTCAGTCATGATGACAGAGGTAGAAACAGGGAGAAATACTTCTTGAATAGACCCAGCAATAAGCCTTCAATATGGCTCAAACACTGCTGTCCCTGTCACAGTCAATCTAACTTGGCTTTTGCTCTTGCAGTTTGAGTGTGCCTGAGCAAGAGGTTTGTCTCAACCTTGTGCTTCTTATTCACCTATTTTATTGGAATGCAAGAAAAGAGCATGTTGTGCATTTACTTCATATTGTCGCTTCTATAGTAATGGAAGAGGGGTTCTCACTCACTCCCCAGTGCAGCTGAAGCATCCCCACTGGTGCTGATGGCATGTGAGGAGTTCACCATGAGCTCAGTGCCCTTGGGTGAGACTCTGGATCCTGAATTTGCAGTGCTGCAGCGCTTACTTGAGCCTGTATTCACTCTTCCAGCTCCCAGGCACTGGCTGCCTCCTCTCCTCTCCCTCCCTCCTTGCCAGGCTTTGGCTATGACCACAATAGGAAGTGACACTCTCCCGATGGCCACATCAAACCTCTTTAAGCACTGGAAGCTGAATGTTAGCCAAGAGGGCTCCCCTGCCTGACAGCCTTCACCCCCTTCTTCCACTAAGCCTTAAATAATGAGATCTTCTGGCAAAACAAAGAGGTTTAAGGATGTAAAGCATCCCTTATTTCCTCTTTCCTTAGAAAGCCTTTGGTTGAAGTTGATTTAATGATACAAATGTAAGGTTCTAGTTATCATTTAATACCTCTATAGGCTTTATACATAAAGGGAGACCCAAAGGAGGGATGCATTTGGAGCAGATACATGTGCATGCTGTGTCCCATTTGCCAGTGCTGGTCAGCAAGCACTGCTGGATGGTGGTGCTTCACACACCAGCTCCTGTAAATCAAACTGGCAGGAGGGGGCACAGATAAAGGCTATTTTGTGATATCTGCGTGGTTGCAATTTCCAGTGACTTCTGCATGTGTGCAGTGAGCAAGAAGATGGTTTGGTTTCTAAAGCTGTGAAATGCTTTGCACTGAGAGAAGAACATGGGCTGATGAAGAAATGCAGTGATGTGAAAAGATGCCAAAAATGAACAAGAAAACTCTTAACCCAAAAGCAGCATCGTGTCTGAGCCCTGCTTGTACTTGGCGTGCCAGAGTGGGAGAAGGAGACAGGAGATGAGGTTCAGGCACAGTGATCAGCCTGCCATGAAGAGGAAGATCACAGGCTTGCTGGGCACTTCACTGCCTCTGACAGCAGCCCCTACTGTATAGCAGGAGGCAGGGATGGTTTTGTTTTGCAGCTCATCAAAGTCCAACTTCTGGCCTGAGCAGACCAATGGGTCAGCTGGGGCACCATCCTGCCAGCAGGACCTGCAGCTCCAGATGCTTTGAAGGAAGATGCAGCTTCCTTTAAGGGATGTTTTTCCTACCTCCAGCCTGTAGATAACTTAGAAGTCCTGAAGCCTAAGAGCTGATGAACCTTGTCATTTTAACTTGGCAGAGCTGCAGATACTGTTCTGAATCACCTCAAAGCCAGATCTTTGTTTAAAACTTGCCTGCGTGCTTTGTCTCCCTGATGGCTGCTGGCTCTCACAGGTCACAGAAATCATCTGCTACAGCAGTCGATACCCAGCCTGTGTCCCCAGTGCCCCCAGTGCATGTCGTGCAGCCTGGCAGGAGCTCCCCTGGCTCACATCTGCTGTTTGCAAGGCAGGCAGAGGGCTGAGCACAGAGGGCGAGCAATGCCAGGCAGAGGAGTCACTCTTGCCTCCACTTCTGTTACAGCCAACAAGGATGAGGAACATGCTTCTTCCCCTCGGGCAGCCGGAGATAAAAGAAGCCACAGAGGAGCCCAGAACCATCCCAGTACAACATCTGTGAATACTGCGCACCGCCTCTAGTGGGCTGGAACACAAGCACATGAAGACAGCCCTGTGAGGCAACTTTGCATCACTTGTTCTGCGGTTTGCTTTCACATGAGAGGAATTAAATGCAAGCTGACACAAGATCAGAGCCAACAAAATTACGTTTGCAAAGGCAGAAAAAAAAAAAAACCCACCAAAGAAACAGAACATCTCATACATATGTCCCCTTCTCACACAGCTCCCACCTCCTTTAATTGCTGATTCACAAGTACCTTAATTAGTCCTCAAACCACCACAGTGCTTGTGTTCTTCGGCCTGAATCTGTAGCCAAGGGAAGGGGATTTAGTTCTTTACCTGTCCCTTCAGTGTCCAGTCACCTAATGCATAAGCACTTCTGTCCTACAGGTGTTTGTTTTTGAATGTACTCATAGCATTGTGCCTGTGTTAGAGCAGCTGCTTCTTGCAATTAAATGAGTGCTGTTCTCAAATTATTTATTAAATGTAGCTTCACCTGCTGCTAGAGGGGTTAAATTGTAATATGCTTTAGTACAATCAATGGTGGAGAGAAGAAGGGGAGCCTGACTGGGCTCCTGCTTTTGCTTGGGATCTGCTCTCCAGAGCACATTCACACTGCGCCCAAAAGATGCCAGGCACCCCTGGCAGTTCTCTAAAGGCTGACAGTGGCCTGTGTCACAACTGCAATTCAGCAAAAGCCAGGGTACACAGCATGCAAGTCTCCGTGGTGAATAAATTCACACTGTTTCAGCTTTTCCCAAGACTAAACAAAAGTTTAATAATTGCTTCTCCAAAGCTAAGAAAGAGGTGAGCCTGAGAGGGGGGTGGGTTGAGGCCATATTAAACAGTTGAGTTTGGAAAGTTGAAATGCAGTTTGGACAGGCAAACAAGGAGACATGGTAATGCCAAGTGTCTGAAGGGAAACCTTTGGTTTTTAACATCGGTGCTCAGTGGCTGCCATGCTCCTGGGCTGCCTAGCACAGGCTTTACATTTCAGCTGGGAGGCTTTATAAGCAGCTTAGTATTTGCAGATGGATATGCCCAAACCAGTGAAGTCCTGAGCTGCTGTGAACTGAGCTCTCATGTGAGCCCTGAGGTGCATGGGTAGGTTTGCAGCACCTGCAGGGCAGTCATGCACATGGGGCTGACTGCAAAACTGACTGCAAAACTGACTGCATGTGCTGATGCTGCCACTTCTCTTTTCTGGTTAATGCTTCTGTTAGTTTGTTAGTCTCTTTCCTGGGGCAGTGAGCTTCCTCTACTACTTCAGAGGGGCTGACCTGCCTACCTGTAAGACAAATGCTGCAAGCAGCAAACTGGGGGGCATTTCAGTGTGGTTGCTGAGGCTTATGCTCTCTTTTGGATCAGACCATGCATTTCTGAAGGTACCAAGATGTTATATTCATATGCTACCCTTATTCTTTGTAGTCGTAGTCCAAATGCTGGTGTGGAGGTTGGTTTTCTTTCTCTCTTTTCTCCTTAGGAAGCTGCCTACCTATGAATAGTTATCTCCCTTGGACTCACTGAGAAAGAGACCTGGTTTCAGGGAAGCAGTCCAGGTAGATGAGGCAATGTGTTTTGGCTCCAAGACAGGAATTCAGGGTCTTAGCAGCTGGTTGAGTGCCTAAATCAGGCTGAAACACCCACTGAAGCTGGAGCGAACAAATTTGGGATCCTGCCTGGGAACACATCCATGCCCATCTCCTGCTGTTTCCAGAGCTGCCAATTATTAAATCCTTTCTGAGCTGAGACTTGAAAAGGTAATATTTGACCTCCTCTGAATGGGAAATGCCCCTGACAGGGTACAATGGAAACAAAATCAAGTTCAAAGAAAGACAGGAATGTGGCTTGCTAGACTTGGGATTAGACTGCCTGGATTTATAAGGATGTCTCCCACCCTGCTATTTGATCATTATCGTTGCAACGAGTGGTGAAAAACACCTGGGTATGGTCACCTTTTCCTTCTGCAGCACTGGGGCACCTCCCAGCAGTGTGTTGGGAGGATCTACAGAACGCAGGAAAAGAGATCTCAGACTTTTCAGCCTGGACCCATCAGGGTTTAAATGCAAATATCACTGCTTTAAAATTTGAAATTCCCTTATATTTTGGAAAAGTCCAAATTTGAATATTGTGCTTCAAGCCCTTTATGGTGCTGCAGTGGTCTGAGTGAGGTTAAACAAACAAACAAAAAAAAAAAACAACCCAGCTTTAAAAGAGCAGCAGCACTGAGCAGACCTTGTGTGCAGTCAGTGGCTTTGTCTTTTCTGTACAGCCAAATGTCACAACTGCAGGTAAAATATTTCTCTCTGTACCATACATGAAGAGACCATGAGGAGTCACGGCATCTCCTTGCTGCTCTCTGTTCAGCAGCTCTGGGGAGGGTAAATACCCTCAGTGTGCAGATGCCCCAGCTCAGGCCATTGAGAGACAGCCTTCCCTCAGAATATTACTTCCTGCCACAAAATCTTATTGTTAACTAATACCAGCTGAGATGTTTCCAAAGGGAAGTAAATAAATAAGGGCCTTCCTCCCTTCCCCAGCTCGTTGCAGGGAAACCACCCACGATGTGTTTGAGGGGAAAGAAAAGAAACAAGCTCCCTGATGTGCAAATCCAAAGAAGCTGAAAATGATTGATTCCTCCCTTATGAGGTGTATTGCAAATAAGGGCTTTGTCTCCTAGCTTTAGAAAAGGCAGTGTCTTTAGACCAGGTCAGTTCCTTGTGCCAAAGGGGTCTCAGCAAAGAACCAGGGGGTGAAAGCAAAGCAGCCTCGCTGGGGGTGAGGGAGGAGCAGCCCGTGCTCTTCTGTGGCAGAGGGTGAGGCAGGGAGGGGATGCTGATGTGGTTCAGGCAGGGCTGGGGAGCTGCCAGAGCTGCCTGCTCACACACCCAGGGAGTGCCACAGCCAGGAGGGCAAGGGTGAACACCTAGGGCCACCGAAGCTCTGTCTGCTGTGTGCAGTCTTGCCCTGGTGCTAATGTGAGTTTATAGTCTGAACTGGCTCCAAAGCCAGTTTAATATTAGCAGCCAGGTCCTGTGGGGCACCACTGTGTGTGGCCCTGGAGAGACATGCCAGCAGATGGTTCCTATCCCTGAGAGCCATGTAGCAAAGAGGCAAAACATCCCAGAGGAGGCACAAAAATCCTGCGTATTTTTAAGTGGGGAAACTGAGGCATGAAGCAGCAGCCACAGCAAAAAATGTGAGAAATAAATCCTCTGCCTCCACTGACAAGGAGCTATGGACTGCAGCCATGTGCAGGGGCAGGCTGTGGGGAAGCATTACCCTGTACCTGGGTCTTAGAATCATGGAAGAGTTAAGGTTGGGGAAGACCTCTAAGATCATCAGGTCCAACTGTCAACCCAGCACCACCATGTTCACCAGTAAACCATGTCCCCAAGTGCCACATCCAGACATTTTTTGAACACTTCTGGGTATGGTGAGTCAACCACTTCCCTGGACGGCCTGTTCCAATGCCTGATCACCCTTCCAGTGAAGAAACATATCCTAGTATCCAACCTAAACCTGCCCTGGTGCAACTTGAGGCCATGTGCTCTTGTGCTATTGCTTGTTACCTGGGAGAAGAGACCAACCCCCACCTGACTGTGACCTCCTTTCAGGCAGTTGTAGAGAGTAATAAGGTCTCCCCTGAGCCTCCTTTTCTTCAGGCTAAACTCCCCCAGCTCTTTCAGCTGCTCCTCCTAAGACTTGTGCTCCAGACCCGTCCCCAGCTCCATTGCCCTTCTCTGGACATGTTCCAGCCCCTCAATGTCTCTCTTGTTGTGAGGGGCACAGAACTGGACACAGCACTCCAGGTGTGGCCTGAGCAGTGCCAAGTACAGGGGGACAATCACTGCTGTTACTGTTTGGTTTTTTAATCTCATTGCTGTTTCCAGCAATTTTTTTCTATCTCAGCCTGTGATCTCTGCCTGGTGTTGCCCACCAGAGGGGAGTAGGGAGGAGCAGCTCATGGCTTTCTTTTTAATGAGAGCACTAAATTGGATGCACCATTCCTAAACCATGACACAGGGGCTTTATTTTGCTCCCCAGCTCAGTTTTCCAGCTCAGGGGGATGGGTACTCCAGGGTTCTGAGCTCCCTGTGGGTGGCTGGGGCCACTCCTGATGCTCACTGCTGGGTCTGGCCAGTTCAGCTGCATCAGCCTGGGCATGCAGCATCTGGGAAGTGTTAGTGTTTAATCCTCACGCCTCAGTACTACACATGGCCTCGGTGGTTTCCCTGAGTCCACTGTGACCTCTTTGCTGGTGACTCTGGAGATGCTGGGTCCCCACGGCATGCAGGCAGGTGGTGAGGGAGAAGAGGGAAACCTCATGCTGGAGCTTTGAGAGCCCACCCTGTGTAAGCCACAGAGGACATTGTTCCCCACATTGCTCCCCACCATCACATTGTTGCTTCCTCATCAGTTTTGCTGGAAAGACCCTGAGAAAGGGGCAACATAGAAAGCGTAGCTCAGGATTTACCCTCTCCAATAAAAAACTCACAGTCCTATGGACCCCTCCAGGGCTGAAGAAACAAATGATATATGAGGTCTGCTGATGCACCCTGATATATCTTTAGTGGGAGGAAGGAAAAGTAGCAAGGCCCTTCCCAGCAAGGAGAATCGTCTGCCTGCTTGGCTGAAAGCAGGGAAGCGAAGAGATGGGTACTGCTGCTCCTGCTGAGGAGGTACAGCCATGCAGAGGTGCTAAAATCACTGGGAGAGGAGGGAAGTGAAACTGGCAGGGCCAGGAGAGGGTGGCTGTAGTGACACTCTCAGGGTGCTGCTCTGATGGACACCAGCTCCCTCTGCTGCAGTGGGACTTCTTCCATTGAGTTGCAGTCATTAGTCGCCAATCTTGATGGCATCTCATCTCTTACACCAATTTCCTGCCCTAGCTGCTGATCCAGGCTATAATCACTTTGTTTTTTTTTTTTCCCAGGGCTAGGCAAAAAGTAGAGTGGAAATGAGTTGAGAGCTGAGGTGAAATGAGGAAGAAGTATGATCCCCCAAGAAAAAACATTTCTCAGTTAATGAAGTGTGAACCTAAATAGCAGGGAAGGGGTGAAGAGCAGCAAGCCACCATATTCATTAAACCTCTGAGAACTCTGAAACGTAATGAGCACCACAGCCATCCTGCTCAGGAGCCACAGTGTGGGGCAAAGTGGCAAACCTGGTGCAGTGAGGTAGAGACATCAGGGTCACATGTCTGCCCAGTTCTTGTGTTCCTGTGCTCCTGTTAATTTCTTTTCCACTTTAAGAAGAGTCAAGGCAGGAGAAAAGATGTCATAGATGCCTTTTTCAGGTGGGAATTGCAATGCCACTCTAAGTAGTGTTATGGAGCTGAGGGATGAAATTCTAAAGCCACAAATTCCACTGGCAGGCAGCTGAGTGTGTGGGAAGAGGTAAGCTGGCAGGCAACTCCTGCCCAGTGTCTGTCAGGTTCAGGGTGTCTTTTGTTCTATCAGGGGTCTGACAGCCACACTGATCACATGCCAGGCCCTAAAAGAAAAATGTGCCACTCATTTTATGGTCAGGAGTAGCCTCTTGACCCAGCACTGCACTCAAATACTGTGCATATGCACAATACACATGCATAGAAATATTGTGCCCCTTCTCCTAATGGCGAGACCAGCAGTAACTGGTCTCTTAGTCTTTTTGGAGATAAAGTAAATCAGGAAATTAATTTCCTGTCCTTTTTTTTTGGATGCCCTTGTCAGCAGTAAAGTATATTAAATACCTTGTAAGCAAAAGCCGTCATGCTACCCGAGAAAATATATCCATTTAGGGAGACACCATGCCAGCAGGTTTTCAGCATGTGTTTTTATTGCTGGCTGGTTCTTTGTAGGCATAGAGATAGGTCATGGCCACTGGCAGATCACTTGAACTCCATGGAAAATCTTTTTTCATAAATAAACAGCATTTTCAAACAGGCAGCATGAACTTACCATCCTTCCTGAAATGTGGAGGACTCTGGGTGTTGAGCCTGGGGCATTGCTGGAGCAGCAGCAGGATCCCAGAGCACCCCGTTCAATCTGGCACTCCCCACTCTGAGCTCCTGTGCAGGCCAGGGCACCCTGGGGCCAACCTGGAAACCTGCTGACCCCTTCAGTGTAAAGATACATCCTGGGCTTTTCCTGGCCTGTGTTACTGTAAAACCCTCTCAACCACCACCTAACAAGCTTTGGCAGTGCAGTGGCTCTACTCAGAGTTGGAGTAGAGCAATATCCCTGATGGGATTTCAAGTGCACACCCTGAGGGTTCATCCACTGAGGAACCTCCCTGCTCCCACCTCCTGCCCAGCCTTCGTACTGCTCCGGTGGCTTTCAAAGCCTTTCTGGCAAGTGGGGTTCTGCCTGTGGACTTCTGCCACCCCTGGGGTGGGAGAGCCATGGTGATGCTCACAGCTTAAAGAGGTCATGCCATTCTGAAAGACCCGGGTGAGCAATGGGGAATGAGGACACCAAAGGCAAACCCCACGTCTCTGCTGGGTGGGAGTGAAGCAGGGGTGAAAGGAGGGTCCTGCCAAGATAAACCCTGCTTCCTGGAGACCCAAGAGCTGCATGGTACATCTTGTCACATGGACAGCTGTCAGCTTTCAAGGGGGCAGGAGATGTCATTGGCAACCCTAAAGAACACAGAGTAAACCCTTCCCATGTCTCTCTGTTCTGATCTTGTGGAGATATCAGCAAAGGAGAAATAATACATCAGTCAACTGACAGGTCCCACAAAAAAAAAAAAAAAAAAAGGAAAAAAAA
>VXAC01000090.1:298101-385181 GCA_013399225.1 Rhipidura dahli
AAAAAAAAAAAGGACAAAAAATAGATTCTTCAGTAAAAAGTGTATTTCTGTGACTTCTCCATCTGCAGAACAGACAAGACAAATATGGCCTAGTTTTCACAGGTGCTGGGCACCCATGAATCCCAGTAGCTTTAGCAGGTGGTGCAGATGCTTGGTTCCTTTGGAAGACAGAAACCAGGTCATAAATCTCCCTGACTCTACCAGAGTCATCTTCAAACTTTTTAATTAAAAAACTCTCCCTTCCATTGTTTCTGGGATCAGAAATTAATTGTTGTTAATACAGTTTAAGGTTCTGTTGCTCAGATCGTTTCGTCCTTCAGGTGAGTGGTATGATCAGAAATCTGGAACAGACTGTATCCCTGCGGCCTTAAGGGAAAAAATTAATCTGTTTTTGAAATTCATTTTGCAAGTTGTGAGCCTCATTAAGCTCGGCAGCTCCCCTTTGGTGGCAAGTGGTATTTCAGGTGAGCTGGCTGTGTGATTGTATTAGACCCACATCACTACTGCTGCTAAAACAAATCCTGTGACGGAATGTGGAGACAGGAGAGAGCAAGTGAAATGAGATTAATCTTCACTCTGTGAACCTAGATGTAAATTTTCCCATCATTTCATATCCATAGTCATATCTTTCATTTTCTCTCTTTTTCCTCTTTTTCTTTCCCTATGTGTGTGTATGTCACATATAGCACTTTCTGCATTGCTTTGCTCCTTCATCTTTGCCTGTCAACATGTCCCAGACAGAGGACTTTCCCCTGACTTCTTTCTGTCCACAGCTAAGCAACCATGAGTAACCACGGCCATGCCTCGTGCACGGTTCCCTGAGCCATGTGTGGTCTGTTTGGTATGTAGCCCTTAGAGCCTTCTGCATTTGCTCAAAAGCAGCTGGTGAGCAAAGAGCACAACAGCTCAGACTGGGCTGCTGCAGCTCTATCTCTGTTCCTTGCCTGTTCTTCTGTGCATCATGGGAGGATTTCTTATTTGCATGCTTCCTACTTCCAGGCGTGCTACGTGTGCACAGACCCACACACTCGAATGACAGGCAGTTGTGTTTAATGCCTTTTCTGCATCTTGATCTGAAATGCAGAGAACAAAAATCTCAAGAGTAAGTGCTCCTTTGGTGTATATTGCAGCTTGTCCAAATACAGCTTTTCTTCACCAGCTTTTCCCTGTCACTTTGTTCTGCCATCTTACATCACTACTGCACTGCTCTGTGCCCTTGCAAAAGGGCACCCTGTTAAGGATGGAGCTATTATTCATTAATAACTAACATTTTTTGACATTGGTAACATCTGCAGCATAGCAGATGACTTTGATATGGAGAAGAAAACAGAGAATTTCCCCATAACCTTTGTAGCCTGCTTCCCTCTCTGGGAAACAGAAAAAAAGCTGTCAAGGTTTATTCTTCATAGTCAAGGTTTGAGCACACAAACGTTGAATGGCCCAGATTAACAGAGATGCATTATCATTTTCAGCACCTTGCAGGATCACGTCCACATATCACACTAAAACATATGGACTCGTGTAGCAGTCTGATAGGCATGATCACACACTTCTACTCCCTCTGTCGAAGTGCAGCCCTACCTGTGCTCACTCAGTGAGCACTGCTCAGACCATGGGCATCTCTGTTCACCAGGCATGGCTGTCACAGGGAGAAAGGGCAAAAGTGGAAATGATGCTACACAGCTCAGTTAGTTTTTGTCTGACATCAAGGCTGTTGAAGAAAAATGTCTAGATTTGAGCAACAGCTTGAGGTGTCACCTATGCATGTAAATTTTCTAAAACACTTACAGGAAAGCAATTATCTTACTCCATGGTTTATAGGCAACAGTACATAACTCCCACAAGAGAACACCGTCACTTTTGAAAGCTACACGTTCGTAAGTTTACATGGGAAGTGTATGAGGGAGGATTACAGAAGATGTTTATCTGTAGTTGCAGGAAACCGGCCTTGGTGGTCCATCAAGACCCTTCCTTACACTCCCCAGTAATCTTTAAGAAACTTACCTTGTAGCCAGTAAATGTCCCAGGAGCTTGTGAACAATGGAGAAGCAGAAGGTTATAGTTGCCCATCTCTGTAGCCAGTGGGTGGGTGGCTCTTCTGTGACTTGGCTGTAAGGCTCGGGGTTGTGTTTTCCTGTTAGTCTTTGCTGCAAATGGAATGATCATATGCACACAAATCATAAAAAATACTTCTAAAGCAGAATACTTTCCTTTTTTCTCCTTAATAACTAAAGTGACTGAAAATGAGCAAAATGCAGTCCTTGGTTAGGGATACAGCTCAAATCAAATCAACCAAGTCAGCAGTAGGAAATGAAGCCAACAGCTGATCAAATCATCAAACAAGCACATACAAGATTTGAGTAATGAAGCCACACAACATATGGTGAATTTTATGAAACAATAAGCACTGGTCCTCCTTATTTCAGTTGCACTTGTCATATGCCCACACATACTTTCCTTCTCTTTGCCTTCCTTAAAAGCTTTGGGGTTTTTTCCTAGGAAGTAGCTGAAGAAGGTAACTTTGATGAAACCAGCTAACATGACCTGTTGACAGTGGATATATTTGATGTGAAACTAGATGAAGAAATACTAAGAATTTGAAAAAAATAAGAGTGGTTGGGGTTGATTCTTGTTATTATATGCAATATGACAGTTTTATTAGATAAGCCTATTTCACAGATGGAGGATCAGAGTTGTCTGGAGAAGCAAGAGAGGAAAGAAACCAAGGAAACTCTCTGTCTCCTCTTCTTGGGAGCTTAGAGAAGGTCCTGACCACAAGCAGCTGACACAACTTTTGCCTTGGCCTAGGTGCAACCCCTGGGCTGCTCTGGTGCACCCAGGGCTGTGTGGGCTGTCCTAGGTGGTGAAGGAGAGACAACACAAGTCAAGCCGGTTCCCAAAAAAAAGCAAGAAAAAGGAAAACCTAGTTGGCATACATGCTGCAGTTTGACTTGAAGTGTTTGGTGTGGGGATAAAATGAGACATCTCATAGTTATTAAGCTAAAGATAGTAGATATGTTTCTAGAAGCAAAGATGAGCTGGGTGAATACAACATTCATACAATGCATCCTCAGTTAAACTCAAATTCTTACTGGCCTTACAGCAGCTTGCTGTAATAATACCTACTTCCCCACTGAAAATTATGTTAGCTGTCTATACATTATGTTTCTTTTCTCATTCTGATGATCAGAACTGCCCTCTGTGTGTGAGAGAGCTCGAGCTCAAGGATTTAAGATTTCTCAGGAAATTCAGAAACATGGCATTTTAGATGCTATATATCCAATGTTGTATTACTTGTGTAGTTTGTAGGCTCTTGCTGTCACAATGAAGAACAGTCTTGCAGAGGCCCCTCAGCAGTCCTAGTGCCACAGAGGTTTCTTATTCCTTCCAATTTGCATGTCCTATTTGCTCAGTGTGACATATTTATTACTAGCTTCAGTCTTGCATGGTCGACCTACCTTACAGGCTGTGCAGAGAAAAGCAGGAGAGAAAACTTAATGAAAGCAAGTCAGATGGCACAAGATATTCCTCCAGGCTTTTTCTGGGCTGAGGGAGAGACGTTGAGTGCAATTTTGTTTCCTGTGCAGATAGGCTAAGACCACACCTGCCAGAATTGCTTGGTGAAGAGACGGGCTGGCAGCGCTTTACCGAAAGACGCTGCTGTTATTTACATTAGGAGAGGATTACTCAGATTCTGAGACTTTGTTGGCTACAAGTGCTTCATTCAGTGACAGGATAAAGGAATGAAATTCAGATGAGAAGACAGCTCATGGAAACTTTGTGGGGAAGTAGTTGAGTTGAACCAGGACTGGCATCAATCCTGGCTCTTGCTGTTACTTCACAAGGCTGTCAGTGACCTCAGGGCTCTGGCTTGCTCGGGGTGACCATATGTTAATGCAAAGAGCATTTCACCACTATGTTTGCTGTTAATTAGCTGTAGTGATGCTTCAGTGATGCAGAGAAGCCAGGACTAAGTGGCAGCAGAGTCTTCAGCCCGTGGGCACACCTAAGGCAATTGCCAACTACTTGGAGGCTGCCCCCTCCTAGGCTGCTAAGGCTGTTCACCGAGGTGACCCTTGGCAGTTCTCTTTGCTGTCCAAGGAGTTCAAGATAACTAACGCAGAGCTGCAGTTTGCTTCCTAGCTGCGCAAATGAGAATTTTCCTCTCAAGAAAATTCTTTTTTTTCTGTTCTATGATTCAAAGGATTTGATTCCTTTCCAACTGATACAAGAATCTGCAATATGCATATTGACAGTTATTTGGTGAACCGGGGAGGTGGAGCTTCAGGACAGAAAGGGAAGCATCTTCCCAAGAAAGTCTGCAGCAGCAATATAATGGAGAAAATTTTCCTCTGTTTTATACCTCACTTGGGAGACAACTGCTCTCGTGGCAAATAGTCACTGCAGAACTATTTTAAAGCAGGAGAAAGACATTGCTTCCTCAGTAAGCAACTTTGACAAGGGACATGACTCCAGAAACTGAAGGAGGAAAGCAGGAGGAAGGAGGTAGTCCGTACCTCCATGTATGTGCATTCACACCCTTCAGCCACTGAGGCTGAGCTGCATCTTGGCTCCTAAATATTTATCCATTCAGATCTAGTCTGGGAGAGCTTTTCTGAATTGCTCTTACTTGCAAGCATGAACTGACTTTATTCTCCTTTATATCGCTGCTGTCTGAATGAAAACATCAGTGGAGAAACCAAAGCAGCACAGCAGGCCAGAAAATAAATTACGTACCACACGTGTCTTCCCATCCTGAGCTCCCAGGCCATTCTGCTTCAGCTGCACCCTCTGGCCAGCAGCTTATGAGACACTTGCATGTTGAACAGTGTTCTGCTGCCTTGCACCAGCCCACTCCCCGAGGAGAAGCTGGTGATAAGGAAAACTGGTGTCAGCACGTCCCCAGTGGCTGCATTTCTTCTGTGAATGAGAAAACAGAGAGATCCCGTGATGAGGTGTGAAGGAGAACCTCTCAGCCCAAATGTGTCAATAAACAGTACAGCTTCATGGTATGGTGTTTCAGGCAATTTGGACCCAGGATCAAGGCTCACAGAAGCTAAAATGATGTTTTGGTGGTGAGCTTGTCAGCTCAACAGACATCCAGGGTGAGCACACCTCCTCCCTGACCTGCGTGTGTGGCTCTGGTCCCTCACTCTTGTACTGCTTGTGGTCTGGGCTGGCATCAGATATCTCTAAACCTGCCTCTCTGGGTGCACCACTGAGTACTGGGAGAAGCTGGCTGGAGACAACAAATGTCTAAAGACAAGGAAACTTCAAAAATTGTGTTAGAGTTCATTTAGTTGCATCTTGCATCCCTGTCCTATTGCCAACAGTCTGATGAAATGCCATTTACCCCAGTGTCTTTTTCACAAGAAAAAGAGGTCCTGCTTATGGGCTTCAAAAGTGTGAATGGATTTGGGTAGAGGGGCTGAGGGATCATGCTTAGATCAGAGAGGCAATAAGAAGGAAACAGAGGGAAAGAAACAATCCTTGGGCACTGCTTCCTGTAGTCAGGCATCAGGGCTGAGGCAGTATCTTTTTCTACCTGTGTATGACCATTGGATTTACATTTCTTGTCTAAAGTTACAACCAGTTTCAGGACACATTTATAAGCTGACGATGCCTGCCTCTGAGGTGTGTTCAGGCCATTTCCTCTCCTGTGAGAAGGCAGCCAGCTTTTTCCAGTAGAATGTACACTGCATGCCAGGCAGGAGCTTAGCCAGGCTCTGGCTGCCTGTAGGGGAGGTATGGAGAGGATGGTGGGGTGTGGAAGGTCCTCACCCTGGTGGGCAGTTGGCCAGCACCAGGAGAGCAGCCCTCTCATCTTCCTGGAGATAATTTGCAACACATTCAAGGCATAATTGAACTACTGAGTACAACATGAACTCAACTCTGGCTGTGAAGAAGACCCACTGTGGGGGCTTCCCTGTGCAGGCACTGCGGATGTCCCTGTGGTGGGGGAAGAAAAGAGTGGGACCATCTGCCTGCCAGTGGTTCACTTGAGGAAAATCACCCTTCTGATTTTCCTGCAGCCTTCCTATGTGACCCTGGCAGCTTGCTTGGTCCCTGAGTGCTACCCAGGTGTCGATGGAGAAGGCTCTGATGTGCTGTGAGCAGCACTGCCACCAGGTGAATGCCAATGAGGCCAAGTAATTCTTTTACTGAAAAGAGGGCTTTTCTTTCTGTTCTGTACAAAATCAACCAGAAGATATCTCAGAAAAAAATTCAGTTTCCATGAAACAGTAGGGACAAACTATTGCCATTTTGGAGTCTGCTAGGATCTGCTCAGGGTCTGGATTCTTCCACTGATGAAAAGTGGCTCAGGAAAAAGCAGAACATCTTTCATCTTTTCAGACCAGCACAAACTGTTCTTTGTTTCTCCCCCTCTGTTCTTTCCCTGCTGCACAGGTGTCCTGTTCTTGAGCTGCAAAGGAACAACCAGTTTTTTCTTCTTGCTTTAATTGTGCTTTCTGAGTGTTTGTGTATAGCCGAAGGGCAACATGCACCTGCTTGTACAAACTTCAAATAGACCCATTTGCTCTCATTGTTTAAGCAAGAGATTCAAGGGATGTCAAATGTGGGCATCTGTTTCTCAAAGGAAATAGTGGTGTCAGCTTGTCATAAGTCACTCCTGCTCCTGCATCCTGTGTAGCGAAGCAGCAACCCACGCACAGCTGGAATCCTTGCCAACAAAAGAGCAACAGCAGGTAGGTGAAATCCACACAGTGCCTCATTTGGGTCTTTGAACTTGGACTCTTAACAGGATTCCGGTGCTGTGTGACCTTTTGCTAGGTTGCCAGACAGAGGTGAATTTTTCTTTTGTATGAAAACAAACAAAAAAAAAATCACTTCAATGGATTCACTGTCAAAATTCTTTCCATGTGTGCAGTATTCTGTTTGTTATTTGCTTTTGTCTTCTGTTCCCAAGGGGTTAATTAAGACATGTATCCTTCCTGGGCTATATTTTTACTGTAGAGAGACTGAAAACACAGATTTGTTTTTATCTATGGCAACATAGTCATATGTCCTGGATTGCCGCGGGCAGAGCCAGAGGCAGCTTAGGAGAGCAGCCAATATATCTCCCTCCTGATGCAAAGTTCCTCCTTTAAGGGCACTCCTTATGTTTTAATCAATATGATATATAGGAACTTCGATTACTTCCCTTGCTACTGCCTGTTTCTCTGTTATTCACAAATCCTAGAGTTATCTGGAAACCCTGAAGATTTTGACTGGGTTTATAATTTTGGCAGTCCAATGAAGTCTAATTCTAGTAGCAATTAATGCATATTAAGACTCATACATTCAGATTTGTTTCACCTTTTGCTTTTAAATGCTGGAAAGGCTGTGTTCCTCCGCTACAACATGTTTGCTGGAAAATGAAGGATTTTGAGTTTTATCTCAAACCATGAAGTTCAGTATTTTCTGATTCCATAGAAGCCTATACGTTATCTTGCAGTTCATAGAGATGCTGGTGAGCATCTAAATATCCCTGCCTCAAGGCCCTGGTTAGTGCAAGGGGTTGTGCAATCCATTGTATTCACTTAGAGCCTTTCTCTTTAAAGAAACAAAACTAAGAACAGCAAAATCAGAAGCAAGGGGGAAAAAAAGAGAAATCAAAAAAATCCCCAGAAGGGCTGGTGGGTCAGAAAGAGATAAAGATGAACTTATAGCCCTAGTCCAGAAGACCAGAAAACTCAGTGGGTTTTGGCTCAAGTGCTGTATGTAGAGCAAACTGTTTGGCCTCTGCTCCAGAGAGGAAAGAAGGCTTTGTCTTGAGGCTAATTTGGCTGCCGTCATTTGTAACACAAGTACTGATTTTGTGGCAGCAAACCCAAACTGTGTGGACCCTTCAGGTGACGTCAAACGGAAGACCATGGAACAAACCAGAGGCATACCCACTGCCAGTCAGCTCCAGTTCTGGAGATCATCCAGTGGGATGCCATGAGTGTCAGGGTGTTACAGCCCTCCTTGCCAATGGCCTCTTCCTTGCTGGGTCAAGACGTATTTTTTATGTCAAGAGAAGGGGCTGTATGAGGACTACACATGGGAATGTTTCTTTAAAAAGAGCAAAGGCAGGCCATCATCAAAGGGATCCCAGTCCACACTGAAATCTTAAAATACCAGCAGAAAGACAGTGTCAATGTA
The DNA here is from genome assembly GCA_013399225.1 of Rhipidura dahli. Taxonomy (NCBI): domain Eukaryota; kingdom Metazoa; phylum Chordata; class Aves; order Passeriformes; family Rhipiduridae; genus Rhipidura; species Rhipidura dahli. The sequence goes on from VXAC01000090.1 coordinate 306,247, forward strand.
AGGATTTCTGCAGTTCTATATCCAACCTATAAAGACCATAGGCCCTACTTTTGGGCTCAGCCAGCAACATGGAAGATAAGGGTGTTATATCTCCATTGAAAAGATTAATGTCAAGCATGAGGATTAGTTCTTTACAGTGCAAGAGATTAAGTTTGGATTTTGCAAGCTTTCCCATTATCAGCTTTCTTCCCAGACAGTCCCCACAGGCCTGTACCATCCTCCCTGGACAACACGGAATTTTGGGGAGTGTCTCTCATTCAGCTGTATTTCCTTTTGTTCCAACTCCACAATAAAGAAACGATTCCACTGAAACTGTCCTTCACTGTGCAGATTTACTGGGCCTCTCCCACACCCCCTCAAGGATTAAACTTTTGTCCTGTATTAGAAAAGGAAAACAAACAAGTTTTCTTCTGCCAGGTGGAGGGCTAAGGCCACAAGTTCTGTCGTCAATCCAGCTGTGCCAGTTAGAGGTGATACCTCCTCCTCTGGCTATAGCCATCACTACTCATCAGCTCGCCTGGCAAACTGGTTTGTGTGAGCACTCCTGGTCCTGTTCCAGGCAAAACCAACCAGAATAAGTCTCAGCAACCTCTTATATTTCTTAAATTAATCCAGGTTATTTTGTCTGAAATGGATTAAGGGGTGCTTTGTCTGGGAAGTCAGGGGAGAAATTGATTTTTCACCCTCTCTGAACCAGCTGAAGGAAAGGCTTTTCCTGTATTCAAACATCTGCACTACCAAGAGCCAGGAGCAAGACACAGGTGTATGCCAGATGGAGAGCCGAGGGGATGTGACAGCGAAGGATATGCTGACAGCCTCGAAATGTAAAGTGCCTATGGCCTGACTTCACCCAGGAGCGTATGCTCCAGCAGCTGCGGCTGTTTCGGGTAAGCCTGGGTTCAGGAGGTTCCTCAATCTTCTGCTGTTAAGATGAGTTCCAGCAGTGTTTTTTGCCTTACTGGTTAAATAGCCCCCACTTTAGGCAAGGCTGGGTGCAAACCTGCCCCTTGCTGTCCAGGGTGCAGGGTGCAAAGCCCACGGTGTGGTTATTTCCTATCATTTCGGCATTGTCCTTAGCTTGGCTCTGTTCTTTGCTCTGGGTCTGTGTTCCACTGGCTCAGTAAAGTGCATAGAGGAACACTTCTTTCTGTTTGTGTTAAATGCTTTAACTTCTTGAGGCAGAGACCTTGAATAGGAGGAGCTCTACCTGTTGGGAAAACTGCACTTGAAGGAAAATCAGGGCTTTGTTCACAAATCTTTGAGTTGCTTTGATTGTGTAGTCAGGCTTCATATCATAATAGGATCAAATACGCTCTTCAGACAGTAAAACCAGAGTCACAGAAGAGAAACAGATGTCTAACTTTTCACAGGAACACATGCCAAAGCAGAGAACATGAATCTGAGTGTAGAAAAGGTCAGACTCCCAAAATAATAAAACAATTTAATTATCTTTTGATTAATTATATATTTCTGTGCAAACTTGGGAACATTTTTACTCTCCCTTAAATTAACATCTTGGCAAAGGGAAAGTACTTCGTGGTGTAAGCTGGGTGATCACCTTTGATTCTGTGCCTCTGTGTTTCATCTCCCTAAGAAACAGCAAGAGAAGAGCACAGTGGCTGCTCCGACTGCCATGAGGAGGCACCACCATTCCAGGACCCTTCTGCCCACGCTTGCCATCTTCGTCAAAATGCTGTGACATTCCCTCTAAAAACTGAAGGAAAGGAAAGGAGGAGAGTTTGTATCTTTATTTATCCCACTGGCTTCAAAACAAAGTCTTTTTTAAATCTTTGAATTTATTACACTATTTCCCACAGCAACTCTACATCAAGGCCCAGCATTTAGGCTGATGCCAGGCAGCCAGGGACATTAGAATGACTGACCTGTGTCTCCTTTCAAATTACATCACTCTCTTTGCATACTTAGTCTGCAGGACCCCACAGATTTGTAACATGACCTGGAGATGCACTGACACCATACAGTCTTTGCACCGTTCCCGTTGAGCTGATGATGTAGCAATGAAATCTGACAGCTAAGAAAAATGTATCCCAAATTGAATAATCAAGGAGGTGTCAAAGAAAAGGTTCTGTTTTATTATGACCTATAAAATATTAGGGAAAGGCCCTGTGCATTTTTTTCAGTTTTTAATAGATTGCTTAATGGGTTGTGCTGAGGTAAAGATATATGTTTATAAATTACAGTTTAAAAGTTATTGTGTCCATACAAATGGTCCCTCCAAGTATTAAAAAAAAGAAATAGATTATGTATGAAAATGCAAATACATCTCCATCTCTCTTCTCAGTTTTTATTTTGCACCTAGTGGAAGCTTCATTTAATCTCTAGCAATAACTAATTTCCCTGAGTTCTTAGCCTTGTCTGTCCTGCCTCTAATACCAGATTGGCAACCCAGTCACAAATAGTTAAAAGCAGTATCATGGGGTGAGTATAATCACGGCCAGTAACTGGGCAACTGCCCGCTTAATCTGATTACTGGCCTGTGACGCACTGTAGCCCGTTAACCTTGTTTTGACCAGCTTCCTGACACTTGTGGCACAAATGAAGTGTGACATGATTAAATGAGACTGATCAGTTTTGCTCACCATGACAATACCCAGCAGCTGCTGTGCTGAGGATTTACAAAGCAGTGAAAGCTTTGAAGTCCCATGATTTAGCTGTTATGATTGCTCTCCTCTGGCTGGAGGGATGGCTGTCCTCTCCAAACACACACAGTTCAGTGAGGACACGGCGACTTTTCCATGGTGGTTCCCTGCAGATCTCTGCAGGGCCCAGCTCGTCTCCCAGAAGTACATCTGCAGAGCAGGGGTGGGTTTGGTGCATACCTGATGCAACAGGCAGATGATGAACTTAGCATGTGAGAGAAAAGTGGGACCGTGCAATGGGAGAGAGACAAAAAGCAAACAAAGCTTTAGGAATATATTTGGTATTCAAACTAAATTTTAACATGTTTTTGGGGTGGTTTTTGGCTAGATAGTTTAAAAGTGGAAATATTAGTCATGTAATAATCTAAGTACTCTGTATTAAGTTGTTTTCTAATGGCTTGAGCTGCATTTAGGGGATAGGCTTTCTGCTCCAAAAGGATCATTACCCTTACTTGAAGCCTTGCATATTTTAAGGCCAAAAAGACTTTTGCAGTTGTTCTCATCTTCTGCATAATGTTTTGGACTGTCTCCCCTGGGCACTGGAGGGCAGTACCTTTGCTGAAGAGCACACTGGGTTGCCTGCTGTTGGTGCTGTTGTTGCAATGTTCTGAGCAGCTACAGATGCTACACATCCAGTAAGTTAATGTGCTGATGTGCCCTTCATAAAGTGAAAAAATAAAAATCTCAGCTGACCTGGCAAGCTCTCTTGTTTACTGGAAAAGGCTGGTAAGGAAGAAGGAAGGAGATACAAAGACAGAGGAGCATTAAGTTGAAAAGAAAATAGTTACCAATGATGAGATATTAAGTCAAGGAAAGTATTTTCCTCCCTGCCATGGCCATTTATTTTTGCTAATCTATGTGCATGCAGGCACAGGATGTCATGGGACAGGACTAAACACGCATGGGAGAGCTCAGTGCTGCAGGCCAGGGGAAATGCTATCTGGGAAGATGGTAACTCACTCTTCAACTCTGGTAATTTTGTGGAAGATTTCAGGGCCAAACCCTCACATGTTTGGGATTACCTCGCAGAAAATTATATGACTGTCAGCAAATGAAATGGTTTTGAGTGAAGATGAACAAGGCATGTAAGCTGAGTCAGAGAACTACTGTTAACTAATCACTTGTCTGACCTTCACTGCTCCCTAATTACAGTGGCTGGGTCCCAGGTGCCTTAGATAAATGCTTATAATAATACAATGCCTGTTAGAGGAGCACTGACAGTGCTTTGTATGTAGACATGTGAGGTGGAGAAGGGGACTAAGGGCATTAAGCCGTCTGAGATAACGTGCAGGCAGGTCTGGTGCCTGCTGCCAGTTTCTTCTCCCTGCCCACTGCCCAGGGTGGACACTGCCACAGAGCTCAGCAGGACCTGGGGGTGCACCCCAGCCCCTGCTTCCCCTCCTTGCACCCCTCCCCTCTCCCAGGGAATGCTGCCTCAGAAGATAAAGCCTCAGATGGCCCAGCGTGGACAGGGGCACGTCACTCCTCCCATGACACATTTTTAGTGGGCTCTGGAAGTGCAGGGAGCAGGCAGCAGGCCATGAGGATGTTTTGCTTGGAAGCAGCCACTCCACATTATGGTAGCCTTAATGTGTAAGCACAGTACCACATCCAGCTGATGTGTGCCAGGCTGCTGGGCACTGCCAACCACAGCATGGATGGGGTAGCCTGGGAGACTGGGATGGAGCCTCTAATCTGTGAAATCCAGGTCCAAGCAGAACCAGTCTGATCTGATGGTCCCTGGTGGGGGTATGGAGCCCTGGTAAGCTAACATCAGGCACCAGTCTAAGCTTCTCTTCTGGAAACGCTGTAGGGGAAGAAGCCCTGACAGGTATTTAGCCCAGGCTAGAAAAACTAGAGCCTGGAGGCTTCCCAGAGCCAGTGCCCCATGGTCCCTTTCCTTCCCTAGGGAGGGACTGGTCTCTGCCATATTGGTAGGCTTTGGCTTCCTGGGACCTCACACTGAACACCACCTGAGTGCAGCAGGAAGGCAGCGGTCTGCCCCCCAAAAAGAGGGAGGTTGTCCCACCACCTAAGGCAAGCAGCCAGGTGCTGCATCACACTTGCAAGAAGACTGTTACAGCAGCCTTGAACAGAGGTCTACGTCATGGGTGGTGTCTTCCTTGGGCTGAGCACAGAGCCAGCACCTTGGGAAACTCATCCAACCGGGTAAAGAGTGGTGGGGAAATAACCACAGTGAAATGCTGTTGGCTCGCGAAAGGGAATGTGGATGGAATAGGATATCCTCTTGGGCATCTAATACAACTCACACTGGAAATGGATGCCAGCACACCAGTACCCTGCCAAGGCAAAGACTTTCTGGGCTAGTTTTACAGTGTGAAATTATTTTTCCATTCCTGGTGTAAGTCCCCATTCTCTCTTCTGAATGCAGGTTAAATTCAAAGATTTATTCTCTGTTTTTAATACCTTTTTTTTTTTTCCAGGTGCCTGCTCTTGCATTTCTCTGATGTTTCCCTCAGGGATAGTTCTCAGTGATTCCCTACAATGACACTCATGAAGGCACACTGTTAAATAGGAATCACAGATGCCATGAAGAATTCTCCGATATCACTGCCAAAAGGGAGCTGGAGGAAGTAAGTGTTAAGGGCAAGAAGTTTGTTTTGATCCTACATGCTGCAAGAAAGAATTTTTTAAATGTCATTTTGCAATCTTTTGAGAGTATCTCTTTCCTGAAAGAATTTCTTGGAAGCTCTTAAGTGCCACTGGTAAGTCTTTGCATTGCATTTAGGCCATACCTCTCTGACATGGATGTCAGGGGAACTCTATCTCCTACTTCAGAACAACAGACTCTAAACATTGGTTTAACTCTTTATCTTTTATTTGGGACAGGATTGATGCAAGATCTGTAATAACATGCTGGACAGAAGTTGTCTTGCCAGGAGATGTTAGATTGCCTGATGTTAATAGCTGTTTCTTAGCATTCCTGTTGCCTGGCTTCCTGTTTACTTACCATTTGCTCTAAAGTATCTTAGCAAACCTGATGTGGTATCAATTCATTAACTCCATCTTTGTCTGTACGGAACAGAAGAAAATTGTGTCCTCCTGCCTTAGTGATGAAAACAGGAAATTTGCCATAAGGGTCTCATGCTATTGCTATGATATATCTCAGTCTTGAAAAAATACTTTTACAACTTGTGTTGTTCTTTTAGAGTCTCCAACTCTGCTTGCCATAGGATTCTCCTGATTAATTGTTCTTTACTTATCCATTTTCTATGCTTTATAAGCTTCACTTACTGTACAAAACAAAAATTTAATACTCAAGTGTGTTTCCAGGATGGAGCTTTCTTTTATTTTTTTTCCCCAGGAGAAATTTGAGTATGGACAGCTATCTTTTAAACGACACCTCTCAGCTTGTTTCAGGTCAGCTTAATCTGACTTGCTAAAACTCAGTGTGAGTCACAATTTAGCCACTAAAAAGGTCCAACTTGGAAATAATTGATTGACTCAAAAATAAAGTTTTGAAAAGAGGGTTCATAAAGATAAATCCCATTTTCATGCCATCCCAGCTAGTTCAGACACCAGCATGTCAAACAGTTCTGCTAGGGCCTGACTTCTGCTAATGTGTGCAAGCTCAGGGGAGTACTCCCTGTGTATATCACTAAACTTACACAAGCTAACCCAAAGGAATGCCTACACAGTGCTCTAGTCAGCCTTAAAGGGCTTCTAACAATACACTGAATAAATAAACACTCAGCTGCTATCAAATAAATCAATCACCCCTCTGGCCATCTAAGTGGACAAGCCCATGCTAAGGATTTGTGTAATATCTCATGCACAACTATGAGTGTAACACAAGCAGTAATGAAGCTGTTTCATGGGCATTAGCACCAGCTTCTAAAAAATGAACCTTTTTGACTTTGGATCATTTTGTTTTCAGATCCAGATTTGCACTGCTTTCGTATGAAATTTCAAGCCAGTGAGAACTTTATTTTGTTTTCAGTTGAAGTCTGATGCACCCCTATGAGAAACTTGGGTCAGCAGAGCTGATCCAGATTCACCTGGGCCCAAGCAAGGAGGTTCTTAGAGATCTGAGTACATGCTGCTGTGTGGGGAAACCCAAACCTTCTCCTGTATTTTCTTCCCTTTCTGCACAACTCCTGTTGTTATGCAGCCCCATGTGAAGAAACAGGGATCACTGCTGTATTCTGCTATACCCTCTCATACACCTCCTGTTAGACTGGTACCTTTCTTCCAGACTTTTGATGGTGAGCCTACATGACAGAAATAGCTTTCCTGATAGCAATTCTGTGGTGTTTCCCTATTTCCATGAAGTCTGTCCATTGTCTCTTGAAGTCAGCTGGATAGTCCTTTACCAGATACCTTGCCACCCCATTGTGTAACATGAACTTCATGTTACCAGGTGTGGATATGTGGCTTTGCACAGTGCTCTGTTAACTCTGGCTGGAGTGTGAGGAAAGATGGCTTCTCTCCTCATCGGCGAGGCTGGAAAGGACATTTCATAAACAGAAGCTGTCCTTTACTGTAACTCAAACCTGCTCTTTTGTTGGATAGAGAAAGAGAGGAGAGGGTTTTTTTTGCTGGGGGAGCCCTGTTGGCCAATGCTGTGCCAGTGGGAATTGCTGGCAGGAGAGTTTCAGGTGAGACTGGAGTTGCTGGGGCTCCAATTCCTGTTCTGGTTTGTGGCAAAGTAATTCATTTTGCTCTTGCCCCTGCTGATGCTGCAAGCAGCTTCTGGACCTGAAAAGTCCTTTGTGCTCCTGGCAGGTGAAACAAATACCAATGGATGCATAAGAGAGGTCACTTTGGATTTACATACAGACAGGTTTTCTTTTTTTTTCTTTCTTTCTTTAATGAGATTTCAGGAGAGGGTGAGGGAAGGTGGGTGATAGAACATTGTGATGGAGTTTGTAATTGCTTATACAGCTCTCTGACCTACGTGTATTAACAAGAGTGTGATGGAAGAGAGGCAAGGGGCTGACTGCTCTCTGTAGAGTGGGGAAGGGCAGGGATGCATGCAGGGGTAGAGAAGGGCTCTTCTGACATTGCATGTATAATCTAATCTAGGCCATAATAATTTCCTACTGGCTCAGCATCAGTCACATTGTTAGCCTAATGCTGAAATTAGATCTTGTCTGTCACTGACATTTGTTTTTGTATCTGGACCATCTCTGTACTGCAGTACTTCCTGGCTCAATCCATGTGGGACCAACAATCCCAGTTATGTCGATGCAGACATAGCAGAAAGCTTTTACTGAGCACTCCCTGCAGACAAGGGAAACCATCAAAGTCAGTGTTTCAATATGCCATTGCTCTCTCGTGTAAAATAAGAGCAACTCCCCATTACAACTTGGGGTCTTACTCCCATCCAACACCCTGCACTGGTCACAAACAAACAGTCAATAATAAAAATATATCAGAATAATGACCCTTATGGTCCTGGGTTTGGCTGGGATAGAGTTCATTTTCTTCAGAGTAGCTGGCATGGGGCTGTGTTTGGATTTGTGGTGGAAACAGTGTTGACAACACAGGGATGTTTTCCTTACTGCTGAGCAGTGTTTACAGGGAGCCCAAGCCTCTGCTGCTCCTCACCCCACCCCACCAGTGAGGAGTCTGGGGGGGCACAAGAAGCCTTGAGGGGACACATCCAGAACAGCTGATCCCAGCTGACCACAGGGATGTTCCAGACTGTATTATGACCTCATGCTCAGCATATAAAGCTGGGAAAGTAGAAGGAAGGGGGTACATGCAGAGTGATGGTGTTTATCTTTCCAAGTCACTGTTACACATGACAGAGCCCTGATTTCCTGAGATAGCTCAACACCTGCTCAACACCTGCCCATGGGAAGTGGTGAATGAATTCCTTGGTTTGATTTGCTTGTATGCATGGTTTTTGCTTTACATACAGAACTTTATCTCAACTCACTAATTTTTTCACTTCTACCCTTCCGATTCTCTCTCCCATCCCACCAGGGGAGAGTGAGTGAATGGCTGAGTGGGGCTGAGCTGCTGGCTGAGGTTAAACCACACCACTTGTCTAAATCCATATCATACCTGTGTCTATACTGTGTGCTGTCAGGCTGAGAGGACTGAGCTGCTGGGATACATTCATTCAGCTACTGCTCCTCTGCCTCTGAAGGTTCCTCTCTAGGAAACAGAGATGCAGTATTTCTGGCCGCTGCAGCAGACCTCAGGTCACACAACTTTGTGCTGGGATCTGAAGTATTAAACATGATTTAGCCATCACATTTCTCAGTTAGGAAGCATCCAAGTGTTCAAAAGCTGTGGCGAGGAAATGGAAGATGTGTTTTCCTCAAATCAAGGCTGCTAGAACCACCACACAAAAAAATGCTGCAGATACTGAAGTTTTCCTTTTTCCTGTGAACCCAAAATTATATTTCATTAAGGGGTTCTTTCAATAACCAGTGAGTTTTTCATCCTTCAGAAAATTAGAGAAACCTGGACAATTTCCAGGTTTCTCTTTACCCTTCAATTTACCCTTGCTAGCAAACACAAAATTACTTAATTCAAAGTTTTCAAATACTAGCCAGGTTCCCAGTTAGGAACGGCAAACACCTTGTAAGTTATCTTCTTCTGTCATCTTGTTGCCTTGTATTTCAGGAGAGCTTCAAAGAGATAAGATGGGTTCCTTCCTTCACCTCTTACCTAATCACAAAGTAATTTTGTGGTCAAGACCCTTTTAAAGGAGTCTGATTTAGAACCTCAGGGTTCGATTCCAAAAGAATTAATATAAGATCTGGCACTCAGAAAATTCAGTTTTAGCTTAGGGCTTATTATCCGATGAAGTTTTAAGGATCCTGGCGACTCCATTGCCTCCCACCTTGTGTGTTTAATTACTTTCCTGCTTCTGGTTACATTTCCTATATACAAAGGCATCAGTGTGATATAGCACCAAATATTTTGTGCAAATATTTAGAGAAAGATTCCCACATATGCACTTAAAAGGTGGCTTTTATGATGTGATTTTTTTCATGACCTGGAGCAAAAAAAGAGGCACTCTACTTCTAAAATAGGCATTAAACCAGAGGCAGGAGTTAAACTTTCAGACCTTCAGGTGACATAGACACCATGGGAGGTGTAACATTTTACTTTAGCGGGGGATTTACATATATAATGTAGTTTTAGGTAATTTTGCTGCATATTACAGCAAATTTTCATTATCTAGACAAATAAATTTGACTTTTATTATTTATTTGTTAGACTCTCTTTAAGAGACAGCTGGAGCTAAACTGCTGTGGTCCTGCTAGGGGATATGTATTGATCCAGGCATTCATTTATTGATTAGCTAGTTTACTGCCAAATAATCCCCTCTGTTTACTTGTCTTCAGCTACTTTAGATTCTGGATGCAGCCTGGAAATTTCACACACTGCCCATTACCTCAGTGGAAAGTATTGATATGCTGATTGTCCAAGAGGTGACTGGAAGACTTGGGAACAGCATAATCATCTTGTTGTTCTGCATGCTCTCTATGATTACTTATTTCAAATCATTGGCTGAAAATATTGACATGTTAGATAATGACTAAAACTCATAAAAAAGAAACAAAATTACATTTTGAATTAAACCCACCTGTTTCCCCCTCAAATGCAATTGATTTTCAATGAGTCCCTCCAGAAAACACAAGTACTCAGAAGATCAAGTGTAATAAAACTGTGACCTGAGTGGGTGAGAGGTGGGGGGTGAGGAGCTTGTAAACAGGAACTCTGTCTGTCTTTGTAGCTAGAGAACTGTGACTATAGAACTTCCTAATTGATCTCTACATTTATAAATACGTGTCTTGGTTTAACCACAGACAGCAGCCAAGCCCCACACCGCCACTCACTCCCTCCCCTCCTGAGGGATGGGAGAAAGAATCATAAAAGTGGGAGAAGTCATGGGTTGAGATAAAGACTCCAGATTCCAGTTGCTTCCAGTTTCATATAGAAAGCAAAAGCCACGCACATAAGCAAAGCAAAACAAGGATTTTCTTCACCGTTTCCCAAGAGCAGGCAGGAATTCAGCCATCTCCAGGAGAGCAGGGCCCCCTCACATGGAACGGTGATTTGAGGAGACAAATGCCATCACTCTGAATGTCCCCCTTCCATCTTCCCCAGCTTTTTATGCTTAGCATGTCATATGGTCTGGGCTACTCTGTGTCAGCTGGGGTCAGCCATTCCAGCTAGGCAACCTCAGCCTACTTGCTGGTGGGGTGATGCAGTAATCAGAAAAGGCTTGACACTGTGCAAGCACTGCTCAGCAATAACAAAAACATCTGTATTATCAATGTTTTCAGCACAAATCCAAGACATAGCCCCATGCTAGCCACTGTGAAGAAAATTACCCCCACCTCTCCAAAACCAGCACAACAGGCAAGATAGAAAGGATGTAATTTTTTCTAAAGTGTTTTTATTTTGCACTTGATTTTGCTAGTGTAGCCCCCTGTCACTCCACAGAGTAGGATTAAAAGGTATAACAGGTATCAGAACTTTCCACCAGCATTTCTGATTTTGAACTTTGTCCCTTGTATCAAAGTAGTTGGAACTGGGAATTTACTTGGCTTGAGCAAGGGATGTGGAATAGTATTGACAGACTAGTGCTAGCAAGTATGTGGGGGGTGTGTATGTGGGTGGCTGGAAGAGGGAAAGCTGCTCTGGAAATGATCCAGCTGAAATTTAACATAGCTCAGAGTAAAATAAGGATGAGGAAAACCAGCTGTGTGCCACCTGAGGGATGAAAATTAGGTGGGATGCTGCACCTTTTGTGTTATCAGGAACACAGAGACATCACCCAGTAATACTCCCAGGTTACCATCATGGTAGGCAGAGTTGAGAGCTAAGCCTCTTTCCCTGCTGTCAGGAAATGCTGCTACTGCCAAGGTGTTCCAGCCTCCTACCATGGCTTTGGCAGTATGGGAGAGCTCAAGACCAAAAGCATCCCATTGCACTCTCAGTCCTACATTGCCCAGGCTATGGACAAATTGACCTCACAAGACTTTTCATCTCTGGTTTCTGAGTCCCGAACAGGGAGTGTTGTTAGAGCTGCAGCTCAGGCCAAACAGAAGCTGCGCAGCAAAGGGCCCTTTGCTGGCTGGGCAAAGAAAGAAATGAAAATGAATGGGCCAAAGCTTCAGGACCTCCCCTTTCTATAGTACTAGAACTGAAAAGCCAGTGGCTATTGAGAGCTATGAGTCTCTAACTTGCTGAGCCCAGAGTCTGGCAGGAGAGGAGGAAGAGGGTATCACACTTAAGATAGCCTCATTCATACTAGCAGAACATCCTAGATTTGGTCCATCATAACTTACTTTTCTGGAGGCTCATTAAACCCCTCTTTTGCACACAAAGTATGGAGCAGCTCATATCTCTAGAGTCCAGTCCTAGAATTAACCATTGGCATGCCTGAGGAAGCTGTGAGAAGTGTGCTCCTGGGAGCACAGAGGCAGGCCACGGAGGTTGGGTGGATGCCTGAATCCAAGCCTGGCACTTCTGGAGCTCAAGGGAAGGTGCATGAGTTTGCTCAGGTGCTTCCTGTCAGTGCAGGCTCTGGAGCCCATGGTACGCAGAGGAAGGGAGAGGCTTGTCTTGCTCACTCTTTGAGCTCCATCCTTGTTCAATTTGCCTTTTTTGAGAAGGCTGTCAGTGTAATTGCACCTGTCTGAGAACTGTCCATTGCTGTTGATTTGATCCTTATGTTTTAAACTGGCACAGTCATGAGGACCACATCAACGCACACAGTTAATCGCTCTTCACTTGTAAAGATGAGAGAAGCAAACGAGTCGTTTGAGGCAATCTGAATGCCTGGTATGACTCCTCCTTTAGAAACTGATCTACAACTCTATTTTCCAGAGACAATATTGCTTCAACAGCCAGGAGAGCTAGAGATCAGTACATTACAAAGCCATAATGATGATTCTAATGGATAGATGGAGATAGGCTAATATACCTGTTTAACTTGATAGATATTAATGCTGATGACAAATTTATAAATATATTTGGATCTACATTTATCAGTTTGCTGAAGTGTGTTAAAATTTGATTATTATGATAATTGAATCCTTCAAAAAGCTGCTGCAAACCACAGCTCCAAACTCACAGGCTTGCTAAGTGGAAGTTCAGTCACCTACAGAATATTGCAATATATTATTACAAATTTTAATCCTTAATTGCAGCAGTCCTGACTTTTCGTCATTATCAATTCTGTCACTGGGCATTGCATATATAAATTGCTAGTATTAATTTTGTTCAGAATACTATTTACAGGTTGAAGTCAGCAAATCTAGATTGTACCTAGACACATTATTGCATTTTCCTCTTTTGTCTCAAACCAATGTGAACTCCCTAAAAAAAGTCAACTCCTGCCATGTAAGAATGATTGTAAAATTAAATATGGGTTGTATACTGAGCTGATTAGAAACAACAAATGAAAAATTTGAGCTTCAGCTTACAACATGCAGAGCGCTGGTACTTCTTAGAGAGGTCAGGTTCTCTTGGGGATGCAGATTCTCTGTAATGTATTTAGGAATAATCATTTTCCCCCCCTGATAAGACATGGCAGGTCTGCCAATGTAAGTTGGATACACTCCATGGCCTGCAAAACCTAAAAAGGAACAATTTTATACTCAGGCTTGCTGCCACCACGTCTGGAGTGCTGTGTCCAGTCTGGGCTCCACAGTACAAGAGAGCCATGGAGCTCCTCGAGCAGGTCCAGTGGAAGGCTACAACAATGATCAAGGGACTGGAGCATGTCTCTTACAAGGATTGAACGAGGGAACTGGGCCTGTTCAGCCTGGAGAAGAGAAGGCTGAGAGGGTATTTCATCAATGTATCTGTACTTATATATCTGTACTTATGTATCTAAGGGGGTTGCCAAGGGAATGGAGCCAGGCTCTCCTTGCTGGCTCCAAGCACTAGGATGAGAGGCAACAGACAGAATCTGATGCACTGCAAGTTCTACCTGAATATATGGAAGAACTTTACTGTGTGGGTGTCTGAATACTGGAACAGATTTCCTAGAGAAGTTCTGGAGTCTCTCTCACTGTAGATACTCAAAATGTCTGGACACAACCCCGAGTAATGTGTTCTAGGGAAATCCTACTTAAGCAGGGAATTTGGACCAGATGATCCCACCAGTGGTGCTTTTGAACCTTACTCATTCTGTGATTCTGTAATTCTGTGATGTTGTAGGAATACAAATGAGTGTTCCGTGATAAGCTTGTCTCTGAAGAAGATTTCCCTTTCTAGCCTTTAACCGCAGTGCACAAAGCTAAAAGATGTGGATTTCTTGTAATGGATCCTATGACAGCTTGTCATTACTTCAGCATGATTTACTATGAGGCTAATCTCTTTTTCAGAGTATATTTCTTGATTGTCCTGATTATAGGCTGGTACCCTGCATTACTGGTAGCCATTCAGAATCCAGCCACATTCTGAGCAACCTGAAATTATTTATTTATCCTTTATCTTTGTGGTGTAGATGGCTGGTAGTTTCATCAAGAGTCAATGCATGGGTTGACAAGAGTGACTTGCTTGAGGCCACGCAAAGTCTGCAACAGAGCTGGGATCACATCTTGCTTTGAGGGACAAACCCAGATATCTCCCTGGGTGATAGGAAAGCAGTTCATGTGAGGGTAAAGAGAATCAGAGAGTGTATTGCTGACCTGAGGCCTGTGGTCCCATTCACTTACACATACTCAGACTTGTTTGTTGGCTAATCTAGTTTGCAGTTCGCTAGGGTTCATACATATACCCTCAGAAGTGATAGTACACCTACATGTAAGATAGCTAGAAACAGGATTTAATTAGAATATAGGATAAGGCTGTGGTGATCAAACACAGGGCTCTGCTATCTAGCCACCCCCTTCATCCCCTTTTCCCTTTGTTTTCCCACATTTTTTTCCTCCTCCATCCACCTCAAAGATTTCCTTCTCCCTTCCTGTGGTCGTTGCCCTAAACATTGTATGGGAAGGGAAGAACTCACAGGTTCCCAAAACGCTGTTCCCATTGCATCCCTCCACGTGTCCTATACCATAGGCAATAATCACCTCTAGTTTGCAAGGCATCTGGGAGACAGTTTCTTGGCAGACTTCACACCAGCTACCAAGGTTTAATCAGTTTTCCCTGATGTGCTTGGGAGCAGCCAGTGTTGTGTGGTCTGGATAAAGTTACTGAGGTTTCTCTGCCTGTCTTTATTCTCCCTGCATCTTTGTGTTAACAGGGATTACACTTTTAATCACATAACCCAACATCCAAAAGGTAATGAGGAATCACACTGGACCCTTGATTCTGTGCTGGCTAAGAAACTGAGGTGTACAAAATGCTTTTACAGACGGAGAGCTTCCCACTTAATCTCTTAGCAAACTAGAAGATCCTGCTTTTTGGGAACTGCTAAGGAGGCTCCCATGCACCTTGCTTTGCCTCTGAATCCCAGTTGCTGCATGTAGTCAAGGTGGGTTGGCTGGAGCCCACCAGGTGGTGAGATGGTCACTTTGGGGTGTTACACTGGGACCCCAGGAAGGAAGGGCAGCAGCTGGTGATTGGTGTCCTGGCAGGCAGAGGAAATTCCCACAGCCACATCCCTCAGGAGTCAGAAACCACTCCTCAGACCCCCTCCTGGAAACTAGTTCCCAAGCTGACTTCAATGTGGGAATTAACTATCAGGGGTTAAAATACCACTGAAAAACTAACAGAAGCTAGATCTAACTATCCAAATAAAAGACCTGTTCTAAATAAAAAATTAAATTCATTCTTCCAAATGCTGTGAAATCCTTATCAGTAAATCTTCTCAAGCTCCTCTGAGTGTGTTAAACATGAATTGTAAGAGTTCTGCTTGAAACAGTATTATTGTGCAGATTAGCTGATCACAGTTTTAGAAATCGTTTGGCAGACTTTTACTGCTATAAACTGGCTTTAATTCTTAGCTAAAATACCTTCTGCACTAAGCCTTCCTCGTCAGCTCTTAAATACATGCTGCAAGCTTTTTAGAGAGTTAAACTTTATTCTGTACACATGCAGATCTACTTATGTACTTGACACACACACGGGAATACTTTATAACCGAAAGGTTTGGTACCACTTAATGAACAGACCATGATTTTTGCATGAAAGCAGAATGGCACACAGTAATGTGGATTTCTTCCTGGTCATCATATACTGAAAAATGTTGTTCCTTAAAACAAGGCCCACTTCTGCTACCACTGAAGCCAAGCAGGGTCAGGATTGGACCCTCAGATTGAAAATGCAATATAAATTTCCTAAATACTGTGTTTCAGAGCTTTGCTAGGGTAGTAAACCCCACAGGCAGGCTCTAATTTCCCTTTGTACTCGGCACTTTCCCCTGTACTGGGCACTGGTGAGGCCACACTTCGAGTGCTGTGTCCAGTTCTGGGCCTCTCAATTGAGGAAGGACACTGAGCTGCTGGAGCATGTCTGGAGAAGGGCAACAGAGCTTGTAAGGGTCTGGAACACAGCTCCTGTGAGGAGCAGCTGAGGGAGCTGGGTGGGATTGTTTAGCCTGGAGAAAAGCAGACTCAGTATCACTCTCTACTCTCTCTGCCTGAAAGGAGGCTGTAACCAGGGGGGGGTTGGCCTTTTCTCCCGGGCAACGACAGGATGAGAGGATATAGTCTTAAACTGAGCCAGGGGAGGTGCAGGTCGGACATTAGGAGGAATTTCTTCATAGAGGGTGAGTAGACATTGGAATGGGTGGAGTCATCTCCATCACCTGGAGATGTTTAAGGAAAGACTGAACGTGGCACTCAGTGCCATGTGTCTAGTTGACAAGGTGATGCTCGGTCATAGGTTGGACTTGATGATCACTTTGCCAGTGTAATTGATTCTGATAGACTGGCTATGGAAATACCTCGTCTTCTAGTCAGGGAATGAAGTTTAGAGGAGCATGCATCAGAACACGTAAAAGGAGGCTTTTTGAGGGTACGGCGTGTCTGCCGGGGTGCAGCTCTGACCCAAACTCTTCCAGGTATTCCTAAAGTGCTCCTGACCGCCGCTGCACGGCAAGCGGAGAGTTTGTTGTAAGACAAGCTAATGCCACCGCAACCCGGCCCTCAAAACTGACCGGGGGTATGTGATGGGAGGAAGATGGAGCGGCCCCTGAGCCGTGCGGGCCGGGGCGGCGGCAGCTGCGGGTGGGCACGGCCGCCCAGCGGGGCGGGGCGGCGGCGNGGGCCGGGCTGCGATGCCCACGGCGGGGGCGCGGCGTGCGCGTCTCGGCCCCTCCGCCCCTCGGGGCGTGCTCGGGGTGGTCCCGACCCCAGCGGGGTGAGCGGGGCCGGCGTGGGGCGAGGCGCATGGAGCGGACAGCGGCGCCGGGCCGGCGTTGGGCTCGGGCACCCCTGGGCCGAACCGGGCGTCGAAGTCGCCGCCGGGCTGAAGGGGCCGCGGCTCCGCTGGCACATCCCGGGGCGGGCCCCCTTCTCCTTTGCGAGGCCGCCTTGGGGCGAGGGAGGCCGTGGCGGGTGCAGGCGACCCTCCGCCGGTGGGCCCGCGGCGGGATATGGCCAAGTGAAGCGCTCCGGTCCTGCTTGGCTTTACTTGGGGTGCGGAAAGGGGCATTCCTACTTGTTATTCATATTCATCTATACAGAAACCCTTTCCCCCCGCCACGGTCGGCATATGCCTGTCAAAATCGGCGAGTTGATGATGTTTTGTGCAGCTTTGCTGCAGGTGTGAATTATTTCTGCAACATGATCTTAGCGGGCGCTTTTCCAGACAGTGTAAGTAGCCTGGCTGCGTGCTGCTGTGTCTGTTTCCGAATCACGCCTTGGCGATGAAGTGATGACACACAGTGTGTAAAACTCAGATTATCAAGCTCAAATTATTTTCTTTTCTTGTCTTTTAAAAGTATTTGTTGTCATGAAGAACTCGTAAGTTTCACGGCTTCCATGGTAAAAATTTTTGGTGTAGACGGTTAAGAAGGGGGAGAAGAGTTACAGGACTTGCACTCTTATGAAATTACACAACTGCAAACTTTGACTGTGACATTCATAAGTCTTACGGAGGTTTAGGTGTCTTTGCAAAACTGTTTCTGCTGTTCCTTTTTTGGGAAGCTTCAGACGAAGCTTAGGTTTGTTTATCTGGATTGTGTTGCCTTCTTCCTTATGAATTTCCATTTTACTGCTGCCAAAATTTCATCTAATTATTCACAGCAAGTTGTGCGTTCCCATGTGTTGAATATATTTGTTTGTAATACCACCCTTAGATTAACACGGAGGGTTCCCATCTACAAGATACTGATCTTTCCCTCTGAAGGTTTCCCAGCCACCCACACCCCATGTTTCTGCTCCACCTTGGCTTGGGGGCAGTGACCAAGACCTGTTTCTTGTGTGGAAGTTGGTACTTCAGCTTTTTGACTGCTGGCTGCCATTCTTGCACAACATTCTTGCAGTTACTTAACCAAAGGCTCTGGCTTACTTTGGGGCAGATTCAAAGAAATTTCTGAAACTTTTTTTTCATGTGTTCTGTTTTTCTTTTGAAAAATAAAGTAGGGGGTCTTCAGGGATTTGTTTTTTAGATGTTGCTTCCTCTGTATGTTTTGGCACCCCTGCAAGCTTCCCACAGGGAGCATAAGTTTGTCTCTGCCTGGCCTTCACTCTGTTTTGAATTTTACTTCTGGTAACTCCTGAAAATACTTCTTTTCCTATTGAATCTTTTTTTGGGTACAGATGGGAAACCTTGAAACTCTAGGGATGAATTTCAGTTGAAAGAAGATAAACACCGTGTAGTGTCCTGTCTAAACAGTTGTTCTGCTAGCGTGCAGAAGTAAGCAACTGTTGACTCTCATTGGCAGTGAATATTTGCAAGGCAAAGTTGATCTTTTATTTGTGTCTTTATTCATAATATTGTAGTTGTATCAAATAGTGCTTTTCATCCTGAAAGAGCCTATCTGCGTGGGAAAGGTTTTATGTTGTTATGATACTTGAATGTGAGCTGACACCAGGCTGGTTTAGTTTCAGTTGGTAACTAACCAGTAATTGATCAGAAAGAGACTCTTGATCTGAAGTTTTAGCCTCTGTTCGTTGTGCTGGAGCTTCGTGATTACCTTCCTTTCTTTTTCTAGTCCCCACCTCATTTCAAGTCTCATCAAGCTCTTGGGCAGCTCACACACCATGCACACCCAGTTTCTTTCATCTCTCGTGCTCTTGCCAATATAAGCAGGTCAGGCTCAGCTCTGATCCCCTCCTGCTGCCCTGTACATGTCATAGTATGACCCAGTTTCCAGCACTTTACTTTGGCTCAGTGTCAGCCCAAGAGTTCCTGGATGTAGGTTAGGTCCTGCAAGGATTCCTGCTTCCAGCTCAGACTATAACAGCATTATTGGGTTAAGTTAATATAGAAGAAGGTCTGTTAGTTAGAAAACAAACATCTATGTTTATCTTCTTCTACTGCTTGTATGGAGTAATGCAAGCTGATCTACACACAGTTACAGTGAGTTTTGGAAAGGATTGTTTCAGAGAATCGCAAGTACACTATAACTGAAAAACCAATAAAATGTAAACAGTCCCTAACAGAAAAATGAGTTCTGTAATCCTGTCTGCCACTGTACTGTGTATTCAAGACAATTTTTTTTATTCAAAGAAACCTAAATCTACTGAATATGTTTTGAACATAGATGTATGTATTTTTTTCTTCAACCGGTATGTTATCCATTAAGGAGAGAAATGATGGCAGGAGTCAAAACACTTAGGTAAATTAAGTACTTTTAAAAGTATGATTACAAAGTGGGCAGAAAAGGGACATTGTTTTTTCTGACAATTACAGACCTTCCTGTTTTAGCTGAAGTAGGTTTTAAAATGTTAGTCTTCAACTGAGAATCAAAATGCAATGCACAGCTGGAATTTCTGAGTATCATGCCCGGGTGTCACAGTTCAGTATAAGGGCTTTTCTGATGCATAAGTCAAATATATAATGTAGAAATTATGACTCTTACAGTATACTCAACTTGCTCTGTATGAAGGGGAGGCTTTTGTGTCTTATTCCCTCCACTCTTTTGGTCTTCTGTTGTTAGAATCAGGACCTCATTCCACAGACAGCATAAACGTGAAGGGCCACACGTGCTTCCATTACATTTTGATACTTCACCTCAAAAGCTTGGCTAAAACCAGACCATCCCTAAAATCAAGCAGGGCTAGGAGCTATTTGAAGAGTCATGTTCCCACATTAGTCTGCATTGTGTACTATCTGCTAGCTTAAAACTTCCACATGGTGTTAAGGAAGTAGCCATTATTTCCTTACATGGGTCTTCATTTGTACTGACATTCAGGGGAATTACTAGTTGTGGAGATTCTTTGCTGAAAACCTTATGTACTGCATGGCAGGAGTAACCAGCATTGCTGAGTACTGGTCTCTACTGTTGGATAAGCAGAGAGAGAGGAGAACTACTCTTTGCTAGGAGACTCGTGTCTGTACTGTGCATTCAGTAGGTCTGTTCTGTGTTTTTCAGGCAGTCATCTTAAAAACTCAGACCAAGTCTAGTGCTTCATAACCAGTGTTTGTCTCTCTTGGTACGTAAGCAATCTGTGGGCATGGGTAGCAGCACATCAGTATGGGAGAGATGGACAAGGACTCCTGTAGTTGGCAAGTTGAGAAACTTCCAACTTGCGACAGTAATAAATAACAAGCACTGGATATTTGCTGAAGCTGTAAGTGTGCCAGTGGTCATGATGAGAGCAGTCAGGAAGTACTCTTGTTGATGCAAAGCTCCACAGCCATGCTGAGGAGAATGTGGCATTTCTTGCAGGAGCCAGCACCCACGGACAAGTTGTCTTGAATCGGTTTCTGGTTATTGGACATTTGAATGTTTGAGGCTGTTGTCAGACTTTACTCTTGCAAGTCCTTTTTTTTTTTTTTTTTTGTGCAGGGAATAAAATAAGCAGAGGATAATTTGGGGGGGATGTGTCCTTGGCTAGATTAAACAGGTTTCTGTTGCTCACTGAATGTGGGGAGTTACAAGGCCCCAAAGCTTCCATCCATGCTATCTCACTTGGGATAATTGCTGCAAGTAGTCAGTCTGCACCTGCCAAGTGGAGAGGGTGGAAGCATGACTGCAATGTTGCAGTCACAAGTGGTGATAGAAAGTGGAGATTGTTATAAAGAATATAGGTAGTAAAAATGCACCTTTCACAAACGTGAAATAAGTTGTTACAAGCATGCAGTCAGTCTGTAGTGCCTGAGACACTGAGACCAGCAAGTTTCCTACCTCTTTAGAGGAAAAAGTTTCCTGGTGATACTATAATATTTTTATTGTGACAACAGGAACCTGCATCCTGCTTTCATTTGTGTGCTGAATTATCTACTGGGTGAAGAATAAAATGGCTCCCATTGCTGTAAATCTGGTAGACTGTCACAGGGATGTGTTGATATTTTAGGTAGCAGTGATTAATTGAGCTGAGATTCAAGCATCTGTGTTTCAGGGCAGTGTGGAAAGGCCTAATTAAAAGTTAATTTGTCACCTGGAGAAGGAATTTGTTTTGGTTTTGTGTTATTTATGTTTTTTAAATTTTAATTTATTTTCCCAAACAGGTACATTTTACCAGAGTAGTGTCTGTCATATATCCTGTTCTGTGGTTACTCTCTCTGTCTGTGTGAGCAGAAATGCAATAACGGAGTAGGCCTGAAAAATCTGTAGCATGAGATCTGCTGTGATGGGAGCAGGGCTCTCCATCTCAGTGTCTTGTCTGCTGTGGAAGTTGATGAATTTTATGAATTGCTAGAAAGCCCTGTAGGCTGTTCAGTTGTCCTGTCTGCTGCAGACTGGAGCTGTGGGTGTTGTACCTTTGGTACAAAACACTCTGTGATGATAACTATTTCAACTGGAATCTTCAGGGTCTGAATTTGAAAACAGTTTCACGATGAGCTGGCAGGTTTTGAGGATGAGGAAGGAGAAAGATCTTGGATCTCAATAGTAGGGTTTTGGCGTTTTTGTCTTTTCAAGTATTAAAACATAACTCTTCTGCTCTGGCAGGATCTCATAATGGGCTATGCTTAGAGGCAGAATGGAATAGTTCAAGTGAAAACAGTTTTAATGGTGTATTTTAAGGTAGCTCTCAAGTGAAACATTGCATGACAGACTGCCCTTTGCCTGAAATGTAAATAGATCATGGCTGGAGGTAATTGTATAGTCAGCCATTAGGATAATGAGTTTATCATACATTTACTGACTGCTGTAGAATTCTTGAGGAGGTCTTCATATATATTAAAAAACCCAAAAAACTCCAATGACAAAAACTGAAAATTAAACAAATAGCTTGAGAAAAACAAGCAAACAAAAGATGTTGGCAGAAAGCATTTATCTAAATTAGTTATCTCTGATAGTGAAATTTGCATTTTACATGATCAATGGGGTTTTGCATTTGCATGGACTGAACGTGTGTCCAGATACTTGCTTGTTTGATGTGGCAGTAACTTGATCAGTTTCTTTCATGCAGCCTCTTGTGCTAGTGAAACTGTCAGACTTAAAGGCATTTTAAGCCAACCTCACCTCGCATGCAGTGTTGTCTATCAGGACAGAAAAATCCTTTTAGGGGAGAAGGTGGTGTAATGGTAGCTGGTTTGGTGTGTGTGTGTTTTAATTTGCACGTGGGAAATGCTGAGGCAGTGAGATTTCTAAATGGAGTCACTGGTCTCTCTGCTTGTTCTTGTTCTCAGCTGCTTATGCAGGTACCCACTTAGCCACTTCTTGATTGCAAAGGAACTTGTGGAATCACATACTTTAGTTGTAGCTTATAGAAATACATACTCTTTGGAAGTTTGAGAGAAATAATAGGTAGTTCCTGTTAGTGTGAGAAATGTGTGAGAATTGTGTGAGAGTGAAGGACTGGAGAATCGTGGGTGGATAATCAAAAGGGTCCAGATGAACAAAATGAAAATGGAAGCAGTTTGGGGGGGATGGGGTGGCTGCTGAGAACTTTTTCCTCTGTGTTCCTTAAGCCTTCCTCCAGGCATGGGCTGGACAGCTGTGAACTTGTCACAATTAGAACATACCAAGCAAAGCTGCTCTTTGTCAATGTGTAAATGGTTGAGTAAGTTGCTCTGTCACAGTGTGTCACATGTCACAGTGTACAGGGAGCTGAGGTAATGAATGGAAGGAGATGTGGCTGTGAAACTCTGCTTAAATGTGGGATCTTTTAGGATTGGGAGCTAATGAACTCCAAGGTCCTGATACTATGTCCTCTCAGCTAAAAGATTTTCATTTTAGAGTGGCTTTAGTGTCTCTCAAGGAGCCTATGAGGCTTAATTTATTAAAGATTGGGAAGTGTGTAAGTTGAATATGGTTGAAGTGTGCTGTTGTGTTATGAAATAGCGTGTTTCAATAGGGGCAAAACCACAATTTTTGTTCTTTAGTAGGGATTCTGATTAGTTTTTTCCTTTTAAATTAAAGAAGAAATCCGTAAGTGCCACACCTTGCTATGGATCTCTGGTGTTGTGTTGTTATCTTTGATCTGCTTAGACAGGTTCCAGATGGCTCCTAGGGAATGTGATGGGGGAGATTCCTGGTTCAGGGTTTTCTTACTGAAAAATTTTAGATGGAACCTAGTTACAACGGATGAGGTAGCCTATGTTGGTCTGTTTTGACACTGTTGCATTTGTTGGATGAAAAGGTCGATTTTAAGTAGCATTTTCCTGTGAGGATTTATCTTCATTTTTGATAAAACGCAATACTGTTACTGCAGCAAGTAGGTTATGGTTCCATTAAAAATTAGGATGAGAATTCTGGCTACTGAGCCATCATTTTGTGCTCAGATTCCTTCATTCCTTGGAGTAATTTCTCTTGCTTTGTGTATTTTGGATGAATTTATCACTTCAATTGTTAATGAGTCAGATGATGCTTATAGCTCCCGACAGAACACCGTTGCCAGCCATGTGTATCTGTGTCAACTGAAGACTTGCAGTCTTCTGGGCAAAGCTGTTCAGGGTCTTAGTGCTGCGGGATCTACTCCAGGTTGTGTTACTGATCAGCAGTATGACTTTGGGTGAGATAGAATTCTTTCCTCACTGTACTCCCTCCCCTTCTTTTACCTGTTTAAATTTTTTTTCGTTGGACACCAGCTCTCTTCCCATCTTTCTCTGCTGCTGTTAGTGCTACCCTAGTTTTAGCTAAGAGCTCTATGCCACAAATATCAGGTGTATCTTTTTACAGCTCAAAATATTGCTTTTTTGCATTTAAGAAATGTTCTGCCTTGCCTGGTATGGATTTGATGTGAAGTAAATAGATTTTTTATGATATGATGATTTTTAGTCAAGTATTCCTGTTTTCTTCTTTCTTTTTGTTGTTGTTGGAGTAAAGACATTAAGGTTCCTCAAACGCAGGAGTGTTAGGTTTACAAAGATGGGAAGCGGGATAGAGGCACACAAACTGATACACTTGTGAAAACCCATGTATTTGTCAAGTTGCACTTTGTCTCTCTTTTGTGTGGCAGGGCAGGAGTTGGCAGCTTGAAGTACTGTTGCTTGTCCAGGGTACTGTGCACAGGTAAGGCGTGGGTCAGCACTGTGCTGAACTTGCTGAACAGCGGCTGCTTTGCAGGGAATGCGGCTGATGCTCACGCACACGGCCACAGAAGGTAATGCCTGAGCTTGGAGGTTTGAGTTCCAAAACTGCTAATTCAGTCTCAGGACTCATGTTCTGCTGATGCAAGAATAAGTTGTGTTAAGGGCTATTAAATGCTTCTGCTGCTCTTTGTATAAGATTAGCTAAAATTCTGCAGCTAAAGATAGCCATTATTTCTCAGATTGTGAATCCCTTTCTTGTCAGATTCAGACTCCTTTCTTTTTCTTTCTTTGCCTGCACCCTTGTTCTCTTGTTCTGAAGCTGCATGCCGATGACTTAGTCTTTACATGCTTCTTTTCATAGATGATTTGTGTCATTTCCTTCCTCCTCTCAGTATCCTTTTCTCTTTTTTCCCTTTGTGCCTTATGACCTCACCCAGTTATACCCATTGGTGCTTGGAGCTATCCATGGACTTCCTCATCATGCCTCCATACTTAAAAAGAAAGATGATGTTACATATACTTATTACATCTATTCCAAACCTGCAGTTAGGAATTGTTATTTTTCCCTTGCCTCTACCTATTGCAAGTGCTCTGCTGCACTCTGCCATGGTTGCTGTGCTTGCTTTTCTTCTCCGTGTCCTCCCTATCCACTGCTTAGCTATGCTGTGTGCTAAGGCCCAGCTTTAGGCTGTGTGGGACTTCACTGCTGCTCAGTTTAGAAGGTGAAGTTTAGTAAGAGCAGACTACTTGGGACTTGGTTTTACTCAGTTTCTGGTATAGTTTGTAACAGATAATATTTACTTGACACAGTGCAAGGTGTGATGTATAAATGGCTAAATAGTGAATGCATTGTTAAATATGTGCAGTCATGGAGTAGTTACAGTGTTAAATACATAGAGTTTCTTCACCTGCCAAAGCACATTAGTTCTTCATGAACACATAAATGGATAGAGTCAGGATGTGTGACCTGCAAAGGAAACACATTGCAATCAATGAGTTTCAAGGGCTAAATAAGTCCTCTAACTTGTTGCCATGCAACTTGGCATGAGTTGCTCTTGTGGATGGGCCCAAAACTGTCAAATCTTAAAATCTGGGTGGAACTGCACACTCCTAACCTGAATACATGGTTAACTGGAACCTGTAGTGCATGGTTTTTGTCTTGAGGAGAATGGCTGTCCTCCAGAAGAGTTTGGGGCTCTGATGCTGATCTTGGATAGGTGAGCTTGGAGATGCCAAACTAAACCTTCCATGATCTGATCAACAGTAAAAAACATGTCTTCTCAAGGCCTTGGTATCATGTGAAAACTGAACATCTTTGCTTCTTTGGTAACTGGAAAGGCACAGTATAGGTGCTGAGGTCAAGATCTACTCAGTCTGGCAGAAAGCAGACTGCACTTCTGGAAATCCTGGAGTCTGGAAGAATTTACTGCTCAATCACTTTTAAAAGATGAAGTCTTTTAAACAAAGTAGGCATAATTCAGAATTGGCTAATGAGGAACAACAGTGTTTGTGGTGATTGCTGTCTTTCAAACTCAAAAAAGGCTTTTTCCTTTCAGCAAGTTTTTGAAAGGTGAAAAGAAGGTGGAGAGGGAGGAAACAATCTATATGGCTGAATTTCAGTACTTGATTGCGAGTGAAATGAAAGCATGAATGGAATTACAGGTAGAATTGTAAAAAAACCCTCAAAACACTGTGAACTTTTAAATGAACAGATCATTCATTTTGCTGTGTAACCAGGGTTCTAGATGCTAAACTTGCCCTTTATTGAATTGAGTCCTGTTGGAATTCTGATTTGCATTCTCTAAGTAAGTGTTTAGTAGCCCTTTCTTAAAAGGGGAGATCTACCAACACTTTGTAGGCATTTTCAGTCTTGTGAATATACTGGATTTGAATATCAGCAAGTATGAAGGTAAGAAAAAATTGAATCCTTGTGATATTTCAGCTTACAAGTCCTTAATCAAACCACAAGCATTTGTCCTTTTGCAGTCAGATGGAGGACTTCACTCTGTTATCTGCAAGCAGTATTTAAATTTCAGGAACCTATTCTTTTTATCTCCTGTGAAAATGGAGCTACCATGTGCAGTGTACAAATCAGGAATGTACTTCTGTCCAAAGATCAAAGTGGTCTGCCTAGAACATTAACAGAGCACCTGAAAGATAAAAAGGACGTTGATAGTGGAGTTCCTTAGAGTCTTTACAAACACTACAAGTTGGCAGTACCAGTTGTACCCTGAAAATCTTCTATGAGGAATGTCAGCTTTTAAATTGCAAGTTTGAGATAGAGTGTTGTCAGTTTTTTTTTTCCCTATAGGGATTACTGACAGCATCACAGTTTTTGAAATGTTTTTCATTGCAACCTTTCTTTGCAAAAAAAAAAAAAAGCATCCAGAACAGTTTCAGTGGCCTTATTTTGTACTTGAATTATATGTCCATTAAGGTTAAGAGCATAATAGCCATTTTTCTTCTTCAAGTTTTCATAAAATGAGTAACGAAATGTTTTGCAGTGTAATTTCCTATTTGCACTGCAATTTCAAGTGATTGAAATGCCTGCCCTTTTCAATAACTGAGGTATTAGACATTTCATGGAATACTCCCAATTCCGAGGTCCTGGATGTAGGCTCTTTTGAGGTAGCATGTAAAAGTGTGTGTCTCTTAGTTACATCAACAGAGTCTACCCAACAGTGGTGGGTATTCAATGACATTGGTTTGCACAGCTTTACCTTCTCATCAGTCTTGCTTCTTTCCTCATAGCAGAGAGGGAAAAAAAGCATTTGCCATTCTTATGCAAAATTGTGCATGTTAGTTACAGAGAAAAGGCCCAGTGTCTCTTCCTGCTGCAGCTTTGATAACTTTCAGGCTTTCAAAGTTAAAGGCTCTTTACTTATTAATGACTTCTACATGAGATAGATTTCTGTGTCTAATCAGATTGAATATCCTTAAAATTTCTAATGGGATCCTTGAAAATCTGCCAATGGACTATATAGGTTTTCTGATGAATTGTTTTAATTGAGCTCTGCCTTGCTATTTGGTTAACAGTCTTCAGGGTAGCCTCAGGCTGCTTACTTTCCAATTTCCTTGTGTTATCTGTAGATAAATGTCCACCTCATTGGAACTTAATGGCCAATTAGCTGAGTCAAATAAAATCTGAAAACACAAGAAACAGTGCTGATCATTGGAAAGGATATTCATGTCCTAACTAAGGCTGCATCCAGAGTTGCTGACCTGCTGACTGCCACTTCTCCTCGTGAGTAGCCTCATGGGGAAACTGTGTTCAGCCTGTAAAGTGTGGTTTAGCTAATTTTTCCCTGCAGTGTTGGAGCTTTATTTTCTCATCCGTAGTTGAAAAATTAGATAGATCACTATTGTGAGCAAACTTTCCAGCTGAAGAAGCAATCAGTGTAACTTCCTTTGGGCCTAGGTCAAAGAGACCTCTGTAAAGGCCCATTAGATCCTGTTAAAATTAAGCCTACATACAATCATAGACTCCTCAAGGTTGGGAAATCCTTCTGAGATTGAGTCCAGCCTTTGACCATGCCAACTAAACTGTAGCACTAAGTGTCACGTCCAATCAGTTCTTGAATATTTCCAGGGGTGGTGACTCCACCATCTCCCTGGGCAGCCCATTCCATTGCTCACCCTTTCAGTGAAAAAACTCTTCCTCATGTCCAACATGAACCTCCCCTGATGCAGCTTGAGGCTTTGTCCTCTTGTCGTGTCACTGGTCGCCTGGGAGAAGAGGCCAACCCCCACTTGGCTGCAGCCTCCTTTCAGGGAGTTGTGGAGAGTGATAAGGTCCCCCTGAGCCTCCTTTTCTCCAGGCTAAACACCCCCAGCTCCCTCAGGACCCGTCACTTCGTCTTATTGAGCCTCACACAGCTCACATTGGCACATCAATCCAGCCTGTCCAGCAGATCAACACTCCTGCCCAACTTAACACTGTCTACCAACTGGCTGAGAGGACACTTGATCCTCTCATTCTGCTCATTGGTAACGGTGTTGAGCAGCACTGGCCCCATCACTGAGCCCTGGGGAACAGCACTTGTGACCAGCCACCAGCTGGATGTATGTCCATTCCCAACTGGGCCTGACTATCCAGCCAGTTTTCAACCTAGTAAAGACTGCATGATTTAGACTTCTAAAATGTCTGGTGGCTATCTCCATTTTGGAAAGGAAGCATGTCTGATATGGGATGTCTCAAAGGAGCAGTGACATTGAGGAAATAGAACAGTCTTTGCACGTTTGCCAGTCTGGCCCTTGAAGATGGAATAAGTTGGCTGTTTGCAAACACAAGCCTTCCATGCTACTTTGCACATTCCTGTAAGAAAACTAACTTGGCTAAGATTAGTTACTGTTCAGTGTTGTTTGCTTCAGTTTAGAAGGACTGTGTTGGCCTGTTGTGTTGGAAAAAATGTGGTACTGAAACGCTGTAGTAAATGTTTTGGTTAGTGAACGGTTTGAGTGAGCTCAACTGTCAAAATTAAACCCTAGGTGTAAGCAGCTGTACCAAGAGCTAGTCGTTGCATGTTTCCAGGGCAGAGTAATTTTTGGATATTTTGGAACCTACAGATTCCTAACCTTGGGTCACAACAACCTGAAGCAATACTGCAGGCTTGGGGAAAAGTGGCTAGAAAGATGCCCTGTGGAAAAGGACCTGGGGGTTCTGGTTGACAGCAGCTGAACATGAGCCAGCAGTGCTCAAAGGACCAAGAAGGCCAAGGGCATCCTGGCCTGAGTCAGGAATAGTGTGGCCAGTGATTGTCCCCCTGTACTTGGCACAGGTGAGACCACACCTTGAATCCTGTGTTCAGTTTTGAGCCTCTCACTGCAAGAAAGACATTGAGGTAGTGGAATGAGCCCAGAGTAGGGCAATGGAGTTAGTGAAGGGTCTGGAGCACAAGTCTTGTGAGGAGCAGCTGAAAGAGCTGGGGTTGTTTAACCTGCAGAAAAGGAGGCTCCTGGGGAAATCTTGCTGCTCTTTGCAACATCCTGAAAGAAGGTTGTAGTGAGGTGAAGTAGTCAGGGTAACAAGCAATAGGACAGGAGGAAATGGCTTCAAGTTGCACCAGGACAGGTTTAGATTGGGAATAAAGACAAATTTTTTCACTGAAAAAGTCATCAAGCATTGGAACAGATTGCCCAGCAAAGTGGTGAAATCACAGTCTCTGGAAGTGTTCGAAAAACATGTAGATGTGGTCCTTGGAGATATGGTGTAGTAGTGGACTTGTCAGTGCTGGGTTAATGTTTGGAGTCAATGATCATTGAGGCCTTTTCCCTCCTTAATGATTATAAGATACATAGATGGGCTTTAATATTAATAGTTTGCATTTTTTATGATACTTCTTGAAAAACAGTTTATATATTTGGCAAACAACTGGTCAGTATATATCTTCAGGTACCATCTTCTCAGCATCCAAGCAGGGTGGAAACATAAATTATGGATGCTGGAAGTATTCTCATGGGATAGGAGAGCATTACTAGTCATTAACAGAAAAGGAAAACTGAAGCCAAGGAAAGCAGAATAATATGATCATGTAAGACATCTGTGGCTGGATTGAACCCTATCTCTGGTCATCTCAAATTGTACACAGAAAGCTGCCCTTTCCAGAAAGGCATCCTGTCTGCAAGGCTGGACTATGTCCCAGGTATTGACATTAATCTTCCTCCTCCTGAAGCTTATGTCACCAACATTCCTCTGGGGAGCTGACTACGAGTCAGCACACTCGCGTGTAACCATTGTGGTGTTTGAAGGGGTATCTTGTGTTTAATGCCAGTTGGATGACATATGGCTGCTAATATGTAAAGCTGCTTCTGTGTCTGCCTCAACTCTGGCAGCTGCTGTTGAGGGTGAAAGTTCTAGAAGTGTGGGGCACTTACCTTTAAGTGTGTGTAGACAATAGACTGCCTGCTTGATAAGTTTGATGAAAAATGAAGGGGCAGGATAGATAATAATGTGCAGTGAATGGTCACATCTTCCTTTGTCTGTTTGGTTTTTAATGATATTAATAGATAATGGCATCAGTTGGAAAGCTCAGGTGTGAAGTATGGTAGGAGAAGAACGAGTTCTCTTTCCTAGATAAGTTTTATGGGCTAGTGGTAGGAAATGTTCCTGTGTGGCATTACTGACAGCCTTGAGTGGCTGGCAAGTGTTTTAAATCCAAGACTGAATTCTTGGCTTTCTTCTGAGTTTCTAGTTGAATATATTTGCATTGGCAAAAAAAGTTGGCTGACTTAAAGACATTTTAAGCACAGACTTAAAGTATCTTGAAATAGTAGGGCTTGAATACCTTCTTTGCTTTCTCAAGGGCAAATTCTGCCACTGAACATATGTTGTAGATCACATTTTTAAGTGGTTTTTCCCTGGCTCCGATTTTGCTGCCTTTTACTTTGAGCAGCCTTTTTCTCCCCACCTCTGAAGAGGTAGTAGGATGTGGTTACTGAAATTATTGAATTCTGTACATGGTGCATTCACTGTGCATTTCTGAAGCAGGAATATGTTACATGTGGGTAGAGTGGAACACAAATCAAGGTTATGTGTGATCCTGTGCAAACAGAACTAAGATAACATGTCAGAGATAACAGTGATCCTCGGCAAGGCGTAATGTCGCGGAATTGTTTGCTGTCTGCCTTGCTTTCTGCTGTCTGCAAAATGGTGATAACACTTACCTCAGTTTCTTTAGTTTCATAAATGCTGGTAAGTGCTCAGTTCCTCAAAGTAGTGTCATCAATAATTCATTATCACTTAATTGCTGGAGCTGATTTCCGATTGATTTGCTAAGTAAGACGCTGGGAAGTGGTAGTTTCCCCTGTCTCTGCTTTTGCCAATGTTTTATGGGGTTGTTGTGCACTTGCCTTTTCCCTTCTCCTCCAGGAATGCTTTGCCCTCGAGCCACAATAAAATTGGGGGAGCTTACAAAAAGAAAAAAAGCAGCAAGTCCAGGAAAGGCCAAACCGAAGACAGGCTGAACTTGGAGGACTTGGCCCTGCATGTGTGACACACTGTCACTGTTTGTCACTTCTGCTTCTTTTTTTTTAGTTCAAATAGGCTGTTCCTAGACTGCTGTCTTTTCCTCTTGCTGGTGCTCAAAGTGCTTATAGGTCTGCTGCTTTTGTCTGGTGCTGTTGTCTATAAGCTTTTGTGAGAAGGCTCTTTCAGTTGTCCCTTTTATATCCCCACTTTGAATCACGTGTGAGTTATTTCTGATCATTTTTAATCATAATAGGAATATGTAGTTTTGGAGTGGATAACAGTTGGATATGTTTGGCTTTTTTATGTGAGAAGTCATATCATCATACTTGCAATAGTGTCATCAGAGATGAGAATTTGTAATTGTGCAGGTTCTCCTTCCAGTGTTTCTGATAGCAGGAACTGTGTGCCACCAGTTTCCTAGGGTGGAATATGGCAGATTTCTTTTCTGCATTCTAGAGAGGGGAACTTTAAAATAGATATCCTGGAAAATATGTGGTGCTTATTTTTATTAGCATAGGGTAGTCTCTGTTCTGTGTAAGGTAAGAGCTAAAATACAAATGAGGAAGCAGGGCAGTATCACTCTCTCTCATGTGTAGAAATGAGAGGTGGGAAAGGAGTATCCATTTATCTTTATAGCTTATCCCCTAGGACACTGCAAGCATCTTTCATCTACTGTCCTGGATGATGGTCCAAAGATAAATAGCTACAACTGGACTTTAATCTTAGTGTTTTCTGATCACTTCCTTCAAATTTGGGACATTGCCTTACCTGGCAGGATTGGAACTGTTTAACACTTATGCAGGGTTTGGCAATGCCAAATGTTTTCAAAGACTGTGCTACATCCTAAAAAACATCACCCAGTCTGTTGGAGCATGTCTTTCATTTGAGACTGATTTGCCAAGGTGGCATTAAAGGGAGATATAGTTTGTTTTTTTGGGGTGGGTTTTTGGTTTTTTTTGTATAAACATACATAGCTTCCAAATTGATTCAGTTCTATCTTAAACACACATCAAGAATGGTTTTGTTACTATTTTTATACATTCTTGAGAATTTGCGTCACAATTCTTTAAAAGAACCTAGATGGATTTGTTTCAGTGCAATTAACTTTCTGCTTTTAACTCCTGTGGGTATAAAAATGAATTGACAACTCAGTTCTCAAAGATCATAGAATGTCCTGATTTGGAAGGAACACACGAGGATCATCAAGTCCAACTCCTGGCCCTGCACAGGACGTCCCAAGAATCACACCATGTGCCTGAGAACATTGTCCAATTGCTTCTTGAACTCTGTTAGGCTTGGGGCTGTGACCACTTCCCTGGGGAGCCTGTGCCAGTGCGTGATCACCTTTGTTAGTTTTGTTTCAATGTGTTCTGATGTCTTTAAACTTCATTTAAAGGGACTGGACTAGAAAGAATGTCAATGTCAATCAGCTGCTTTGTGGGATTCCTTAAAGATGTACTGCATTCTTGCTTCAGTTTTCAGTTACTAAGCTTCCTTTTAAAAGTGTTGGTTTCAAAATGCAATTTCAAATGATGAAATTTCATTAAAACTAAAAAGTTAATATTTTCAGCCTGCTATACTTTGCTCTGTCTATAGTCAGTCTTGCCTCTCTTCAGGGAAAAAGAAGGACACAAAAGATGTGGCTACTTCTAGTAAATAGTTTTTCATGGAGGAGTTGTCAAACTGAGAATTTTGACTTGAATATGTTGCAGCTAGAATGTTTTGCACAGCAGTGTACCTACATTATGTTTCCAAATCTATTCTTCCATATATTAAAAAGAGTATTTACTGTCAACCTTTCTAGGCAGCAAATTCAAAAAGGGAAAGGAGTATTTTTTAAGTCTGAGTACAATGGCTTAAAACTTTACTTTCTACAAACAAAAGCAGTCCTTTATTCCGTGCTTTTCTTGAGTGAGATTTTAGCAGCTTCAGTGGAAACTGCTGCTGTAAAGGTGCAACAGAAAGAAGAATTAAGACTTGGGCAGATCTATAGGGAAGGAGTAATAGGTTTCCAATTTCCAGTGGCACAATGGATTTTGTGCTTTTGGTTGGGGAATATGTGGGGGAAGGAAACTTCTGCTGTCTTACATTTAGAGTTTTACTGTGGTTTTGATCTTGCCATACAAATTTTTTTAGTGCTAAGTAAGTGTTTGATCACAAAGCATCTCTGTTAGCATGTGCTTGTTGCCAAGGTGCTTCTGAAACACAGAAGCTCTGTGGGCATACTGGAAAAGTTATGTCACCACCCGTCTCTGGCAGTCGCTGTGATCAGCGATCTGTTGTGTCTGAGTGTGATGAAGAATGTCAGCCAGGTACAGGGTTATCTGCTATACACTGAAAAATTCATAATGGCCACTCAAACAGTGACAGTGATGAAACTGCAAAGTTACTTTGTGCTAGCAGTCTCTGTGAGAACATATTCCTGCCTTTGGGATGATGCTTCCAGACTGCTGTAGGATACTCTGTACCATTTCTGATCATATGAATGAGCTTGGTGATCAGGTAAGGTGAAAGGAAGCAAGAACTTTCATCCTCAGCTTAAGGATGTCTGTATTTGGGGTGCTGTATCACAGGCATTTTCACATGACTCTCTTGAGTTCACACATGGAATGAACAGGTATTGTTAGGTGGTGGTAACACTTCAGTTGTAGTTTGTTTGTGCAGTCATCAGCTGTCATGCAGTCAGTACTTAGTGTATTACTTTTAAATTTATTTATTGGAACATCTGGAGAAAACACAGTCATAGTTCAAGGAGCTAATAGATAATATAAAGTGCTTCTGCTTCAGCCACATCATCTGCTTTGTGTATGAAACATAAGAATATGATGTAGGAATTGCAGATTGAACAAAGTTTATTGGTCCTGGGTGAATTTTAGCACTATATTATATTTTCTGTGTTAGTTTTCCCTTTATACTTTCAGGCTGCTCACAGAATATGGGTCAGTGTACATGGTCAAAAGTAATACTGTTTTTGTATTATTATTTGTAATTATTTTTATTAGTATTTGTATATTGTTACTGTATTATTATTTGTATTTGTATGATCTCTTGAATCAGAAATATCCATATACAAAACTTGAAGTGAAGCAACAAATGCATAAATATTTCCTTTCTATGTTATGGACTATATTGTGATTGAATATATGAAAATTAATTGCATAGGAGATGAGGAAGATGGGAAAGACTACAGTAATCACATTCAGCCTTTCTTGAGTGATTAAAAATGAAATTAAATTAATTCTGTTTATTAGTTTAGCTTCACACCTTTTTGCTTTTCCAAAGGGACTAACCCTTGAACTAAAGAGAAGCCCTGTTGCTTAAGTACAAAGCAAACACAATTCAAGTGCTTCCAGTATAACAGGCAGCTATACAGTTAATTTTTCCTGCAGCCGCTCCAGTTACATGGCTGTTGACAGTTAAATTATGGATGAGGTATTCTGAAGGAAGCCTCTCCTGACTGTCAGCTATCCTCTTTTGTTTGGGCTGGTCAGCAGGGTCACAGGAGTCTCATTCCACATGAAGTAGTATGAGATGTAGACAGCCTTTCTTCCAGACATGAAGAGAATGCGACTGAGTTGTCAATATCATTCATAAAACTCAGTTCCTCTAGGCCTCGAAAGCAAGGAGTTCACGTTCTGTTGCAATGAATGATGAGCATCCTCCTACATACAGATGAACAAAGGCCTGTCTGGAATGATTTGGGCTGCTTGGTGCTTGCTTGGGGGGTCTCTGAAAACAGAACAGCCTGATGTCTTGTATAACATATGAGGTCACAGGTTAGCCAGTGACATCACTAGTCTCATGAGGTTGCTTATCCTGTGTCCTAGACAGTATGGCTTTTTGTCTTTTTGTGGTGTGTAATGTCTCCTGCTAATAGGATGGCACAGCTGTCCTGTTAAATTGAGCATTAGTGATAATAATAACAATGAAAGAATGCTTTTGTTTTGGAAGCATCTTGAAAGATAGTGACATTTTTTGTTTGTAACTTAAAGAATATTAAAAGTGGTCCCAAGTTCACGGTCTTTATTATATAAATATAATAATCAAAACCACAGTAAAACTTTAAAAATTTGTGTTCTTATTAAACTGTTTTTTGCTTTGTGAGAGTGACTTTTTTTGCTAAAGTACTGATCTCCACATACTTCAGTAATTTGCCAGTATTGGGAAATAAAACTGAAAGGAAAATTTAGGGAAGATAATTGTGTTAAGTGAAAGCCCCCTCCTACTTGTCTTGTAGGAGGAAAAGCTTTGCTCTCTTTAATCTTTTTTTTTTCCATTTGCTTTGCATCTTGTCTGATGCAAAGTATGTGAAACCTTTCTGAAGTGTTTAACTAATTTTCCAAAGCCGTAGCAGGGTCTGTTATCTCAGGACTTTGTATCTCACCTGTGAGTTTTTCTGATGCTAATGGAGTAGCTTCAGAGAACAGGCAAAGCCTCAGTGTATGGATGGTTGCAGTTTACTGGGCTTTGAGAAGGTGGGAGCTGTGACTGCAACTCTTCCACAGAAGATCTGAACAGAATGTGTCACCTTGACTTTCAAGAAAATTACTGCAGTAACTGGGAATCAAAATTAGAGAAATGAATCTGTGAAGAATCTCAGGTGCCTTTTTAAGAACTTTGTTGCTCCCAAGTGTCTTCAGTTCACGTTTCCCCAGGAGAAACGTGAGTTTTGAATGTTCAGTGAGATTCCTGCTCTTTTAAATATGGGCCTATGTTTTTAAAGAGAGAGTATATGTGACAGGGCTCTGGTGCTGAAAGACTGAAAATCTTAGTAAGTCTGGAGTAAGTCTGCTTAGGTATTTGGTTAGAAAATCTAACCCCAAATGAGCAGAAGCAAGTAAGAACTGTGAGTGGGTTGAGACATTGTTCTGCCAAGGAAGACTCAGAGTTGTCATAACAGCACAGTGATGCACTGACATGCTGGCTCGTGGAAATGCAAAGGCTGGAGGCTGCTTTGCTTTTGTTGCTTCTGTTGCACACTTCCGTTAAGTAGGAGAAACTTTGGCTACTGTCTGTATGCATTACACTGGTGGTCTCTTTGGTGGCAGTGGCTGTCAGTCTAGCACTATGTATTAACTACCAAAGTAAGTAATTTTAAGTCCTTAAAAATACCTCTTATGTACAGTTTTTATTGTCCTCTGAACTTCTTATAGTGTGTGAGAAGGACAGAAAAGAAGGTGCAAATGTGTATGAAAGTAATAGTGGAAGAGCCACAATTAGAGCTAGCCAGTTGCTGATTCCTTGGGGCTGTGAAATAAAATTGAACATTCTTGTTATAGAGAGAGTAAATATGTTCAGGTTGTCCTTGTATTCCAAAGACATCTCCTGCTGCTTGTTTTGTCTTACCAAGATTTGATAGCTGCTTGGCAGAAGTCTTGCCATCGGTTGGCAATAGGAATTCTCTGCTCATCAACTTGAAAAAAATGACTGCTGAAACTCAGAAATGCACAGTTTTGAGCTGCACTGTTTCTGTTATTACCAACTCAATACAGTTTGATTTTTCTTATTTATTTCTTTCCAGGGATTTGGGGAAAAACCAGAAAAGCTTTCATAAAGTATGGTATCTTTCTTTTAATTCTCATTAATCAAATACAGTCTCCAGCAGTAAAAACATGATGTGAGACCCACTGTGCTAAATTTACACCCTGCAATTTTCAAACATTAGTTGCTGCTAAATTGGCAGAGTGACTGGAACCAAATATACCTGCTTTGCAATTATATCTGCTGGGTTGGTATTTATGGGCATAGCCAACTAGGCCAACAAGAGTAAAAATTAAAATTAACCCTTCACGGCAGTATGCTGAAACTGCTGTTTTATTACTGTGTTCAGCTAGGTGCTGAAGGACCTCTGTTCTTGCCAGCCTCAGGTACCACTGCAGTGATAATGCTTACATTCCAAGATGCTTGAAAAAAAGATTGGCAAATTTATGAACTTAGTGCATCCTAAGTTCCAGTTTGGATTTTGTGTGAAAACAAATATATCCTGCCTTGGAACCAAGTAGTATGCACATTGAGAATTCAAAATTTATTACTGAGTATGTAGAACCCATATCTTTTGTCTACACATTTTGAGTTCTCTGGTTTACTGAGATATTAACAGGTTTTTTTTTTTTTGTTGAAAATTTTCCTGAGGTTTTTGAGATCTTGTCTGTTGCTTCTGATCCCAGTCTGTGTAGCTCTGGGGGTGATTCCCCAGCTCATGGGTTTGCTGCACAGCCCTCACAGCATTTGCCGGTTTGGCGCGCTCTGTCTGGACTTGTCCTTGCCCCAGCTTCTATGGAATGTACTCTTTGTAGCATACATAGATATCCTGGGTGCCAGAAGGAATGTGGGGCTTTCAGTTTGTTTGGACAGGAAAATGATGTGTGGAGTTACAGCATGGGGTTTTAGAGATCTCCCGAGTTTTGATTTGGCTCAGGGGAGAGGAATACCTGATGCAAAAAATGTTGAATGAAGTCTTAAAAGGCAAGAATGGTTTTGTAGTTAAGCGGAAGTGTATTCATTTCTGTTAGGTGGTTTTGTCCCTGGGATTGACTCACCTGAATGAAACACATGCAGGGTTGGAAGCTGCAAGAGGGCTCAAGTGAGACACACAAAATATTTGGATTAGGGGCTGAAGTATGTAAATGCTTAATCTTTCTTAACTAATGTGTACGGGGAAGTTTCTTTCTGAGATTTTTTCTCTCATGGGCACTTGAGTAGAGTGGATAACATATTTTTTTTCTTTTGAGACCAGGATAGGTATCTAAAAAGCAGGTGCTTTTTTTTTTTTTTTTTTTTTTGAGAAACTTTTTAGGGAATTTTAGGAAATAAAGGAAAAACTGTCAGGAAGCAAAAAGGAATAAAGTATACCACAGAGACTGAATCTTGGTCTTTTTGTTTTGTGGCCCTTTCTAGAGACACCATCTACAGTTGCATCCACTGCTTCCAGGGAAAGTTAATTTTTGTCACGCGCATGTGAAAAGCTTTTCTGCTTTTTGCTAAATCTTCCTCTGTCTAACTTTATTCCAGTATTCTTCACTCTTTGCTGTGCTGTTAAATGCAGCAACTGTTGAAAAAGGCAAAATCCAAGATAACCTATATTGCAGTCAACCCCCTGATTTTACTGCCAGCTTGAAAGCAGTTTGGAGTGTGTGGTGTCTGGAATGGTATCTTGCTGTGGCAGTATTTGCTGGAAAGAATAGGTCACCAGTGCCTTGCAGGAAGATTGCACAGCCCCACTGTGCACCCCATGTTATTGTCCTGTTGTGTGGAGGCACTCTTTACATTCCTCTACAGGGGAACAACATCATTGCTCTTGGCTATGGCTTCTGGTGCAATGAGTAAGTGAAAGAAAGAAGGTGAAAATAAACTCAGTGAAAAGAATTAGCCTCTCACTTCAGTATAATCCCTGCCATATATCTGCCTAACAGCATGTTTCCTATTGACAAAATGCAAATGACATTTATTTTTCTGGTTTTGATTTGCTTACAGAAGCAGCAGCAGTCTAATCCATGCAGCAAACACTGAGTAACTTTACCTTCTGTATAAATTTTTATTATTGCTATATAAAGCACATCAAAGAGCCCAGTTCGAATGGGGGAAAATCACACTTTAAGTAAGTGGTTATAAAAGCTGTTATTTTTCACTCGAAGTGATTGTTTTCTAGGTTTCTGGTAGTGGTTATAGGAAATTTCCAACTTCAAATAAATAACCATTACTTGTATACATCTGTCATTCCTGAGCCCCATCTTCTGCCCCCACTTAACTCTCTTTGAGGCTTACCTAGTGGATGACATGACCACAGCTACAGGAAAAGGCAAATGCTCAGTCTTCTAGAAAAAGAAACCTCTCAACTCTGAAGTAATGGCACAATCTCTTCAAATAGACTGAGGCCATGACATTTGAAGAGGCTTGTGTCCTGTGATTAAATTAGACCAGTATGTTAGCATGGGTCTCCAGAATACTGTAAGAGGGTGAGAGCTCCTGGACAGTCTGAAGAGTGTTGCTGTGGCCGCCCCATGGTGTGTTGTGTTTTCATGTATAGGGTAGATGAAAATCAGCTGATTATAACCCAGCCTGGTGATGCTCTGAACTCAAGACTCTGTTTTGGCTTGTTTTGTTGAAATTGTTTTTTCTATCAGGGCTCAGTTCTGCATTATGCAGCTGGTGAGGAATGAGTTGCCTTTGTCCTTAAAGATTCAGGGATGTTCTAAGTTCACTTTACATCATGTTTTGTCACCCAATACACATGGTCTTCATGTATTCCCTCTTTTCAGTCTCACTCTTAGCTCTTTGTTGGATTTGCATGTATTTGAAGGGGTTATCATCTATTTCTAGGTGATGCTTCTGTTTAGGAATACTAACCCATCTTCTCTGTCTATGTGCTGTCACTACCACCTGGTACAGTCACTTCCCTTTTCTTAAACTGTTGCCTTTCCTTGACCCTGATTGTCTTCTGGTAATTCTCCTCATTTTAACTGTAGATTCAATGTATTTAGAAAAACATTCTTGTTCCTCTTCCAGATTTTTTAGGAGCCTTAGGAGAGAGGTTTCTGGTCTCCTTGTTTTCTTTTCTTCGGGCAAGACTTCAAAGTAGGAGCTGAGTTGCCTTCCTAGGGTAGGGGTGTCTGCAGATCTGTCTCTTATCTAGATTAAAATCATAGTTGTCTGTCATCAATCTCCTCACACTTGAAAATCAGCTCAGCATTGTTGAGTGAAAGGTTATGAGTTATTTCTTTATTGTTAAGGACATTGTTGATGTTTTGTTTTGTTACTGTGTCCTGCATCCTGGCCTTTCTTGGACTTGGTTCCTCTGTGGAGCCTCACACCCAGCTGTCTCTTCCGGGCTCTTTTTGAGGGGTGACCCTTTCATGTAGTCTCAGAACCCAGGTTCTCCCCTCATTACCAGTACCACAGCTTACCTTCCCCTCCTGATGTGCTGTCAGATCCTAAATGCAAGCTCTCCAGATGGGAAGGTCCCTGTGCCATCTCCATCATCAGGAAGGTAATCATTATCACAACTTCATCTTGGTTTGCTTTCTCCACCGTTATTACACGGTGAGTTTGCTTTCAGAGCCCTCCTCTTTTTGTCTCTAGCACACATTTGAAATCACCACTTGCCAGTGCTGAGGGATGCACTTGGAGCAGGTATGGAGTATCCAGCTGCAGTGGGAGCTGCAGGTTGTGGCCTGGGTGGGGAATGTGGTGGGAGCCCCAGACATGGAGGGGGCCATGACCTGGTGCTGACCCTTTGCACCACAAAGGGCACATGGACCTGTGGCACCGGCCAGGTGTCTGGGGACTTGGACACAGCAGGAGCCAAGGGCCTAGCAGGAAGACCCCAGACCATGGGCAGCACAGACTGAGAGTATAAAAGCACAGGGATTCCTTTGTTCAGGCTTCCTCTCCAGAAGCACCAGATCGAGATGGTTTTGTGTTATGCACCATGATTAAATGATTTAAAGGAACCTGAGATTTGGGACTGTATGATGGGAAACCAGGGTTAATCCAGTAAGAAAAC
This sequence comes from Rhipidura dahli, assembly GCA_013399225.1. Taxonomy (NCBI): domain Eukaryota; kingdom Metazoa; phylum Chordata; class Aves; order Passeriformes; family Rhipiduridae; genus Rhipidura; species Rhipidura dahli. The sequence goes on from VXAC01000090.1 coordinate 346,856, forward strand.
CCTGTCTGACTGTGTGAGTGTGGGGTGTGCAGGGAGCCTAGTAGGGCACCCTTTGGGTCACTGTGTAGGGGCTTCAGTTCCAGCAGTGAAAGTGTCTGGTCGTAGGAGTGTGACTACCAGAGTGTCTCCTGGGTAGTCAGACAGGAAGGTTTCTGTAGCACCAGTAAGATGTCAGTGTGAGAAACCAGCCTTCACCATTTACATGTTTGCTGGGACACAGAGTGGCATGTCTGGTTCTGGCATGCAGCTTTCCTTACTGGGGAAGACTTGGATATACAGCTACCAAGAAGAAATGAGTGTTCTTCAAAACTCTGCTGCTTAAAAAAGCAGAGTTGTTAAAGACAAGCAACTTTATGAGACTAAGGGGTGTCTATTTAGTTGAAAATGGCAGAAGTATTTGCTTTAGGTTACCTGACTTTAGCCTGAGAAAGGCTACAGTCCTTGTTGTGTTCTTAATCTGGAGGGGGCATGTATGTTCCTTTCTCCCTCTTCTGTGATGGCATAAGCACTTGAAACTTTGCTGTGAGTTGACTCAGACAGCACTGAGAACTACAGGCTCTAGGTTAACTTACTTTAAAGCTTGCTGCTCACCTGTGGTGGAGTTTATAACTGAATAGTTAGAGAAGGACAGGAATTTATAGCCAGGGTTGAAGAAAGATGGGGCTGTTTGCTCTCATTTAGTTCAGCTTTAACCCTATTGAGGATGTGCACCTTTTAAGTTATCACAGCCATGTAGAGAAAGCAGCAGTTAGTTTGACATAGTGCTTCTGCCCCTGGCCAGTGATACCATTCCATACTGTCATCATCATTGCATGGATTTGGACTCTAGAATCTCTGTAGGTGCAGAGGTTGTCATTTAGTGTGGTTGGGGTTTTTTCCCTCTCTGGCTGAAACATTCTTTTCATACCAGTTAATATCTGTTTATAGTTTGTTTTTTTTTTTTCCTGTAACATGTAGCTCTTGCTTAAACTGCATTCACTTGCAAAGGTTGATGCTATGTCTGATCTGTGTGGTGAGACATACAACTACAGAAATATTAAATATTCTTAAAAGTGCTGAGTGACTATTCATTGGAGGAGGGGCAAGATGATACTTCATTAGCATCCTGCTGAAGCATTTTTTCTCCCATTCTATGTTTTCGTACTGCTGCATACCTGGGCGTTATTGTTTTTGTATGCTGGGATGTAAAAGAGGGGGAAGTGTGTCCAGTATCAGCTACCAGCTCCAAAGGACTTTAGTGGGTTTTATGCCTGTAAGTTAGAGCATACTTTAACCACTGCCATAATGAAATGCTCCTAGAGCAACTGACATTATGGAGTTGGTTTTTTCAGAGAATTAACACTTTTACAGCCTCACAGTTAACTTCTGCCAGTCCCTGTGATTACTTCTCATTGGAGCAGCACTTTAAGGGGCTGTCATGTGACACAGCAGAACAGCTTGAAGTACCATTTGCCTGTGGGGAAATAACCTAATAGTGAATTCAGTTGTTTTCTCCAGACAGAACGACTGTGGGATTTTTCTTACATCATGTGTAAGGCCTAGATGAATTTGCCCAGCTAATAGGGCTGAACATCCCAGAGTTTGCACAGCTAATCATCCTCTCTGAAGGCCCTGAAATGCAGGTAATTCAATACGTGGTTTTAAGCAAGAAAATGTGGTTAACAGCAGCCTTTTATGACCCCTTGCATCTGCACAATGCAAAAAAAGTCCTTGCAGAAACAAGTCTCAAAGGGCAATTAAAAGCTTTTGATCTTTGAAAGTAAATATTCTGATTTAGTGATTGGGAAACTTAATTGTGGTAGGTAGGCTTTTTATTGACATAGAATATCATGTGAGGAAATTTAAACATTTAAAATTTAGCCCCTCCAATTGTTAGAAAAACAATAAAATAGCCATAGTTCTTCTTGTTAAATGGAAGGGGTTTCCTTCATCACTTCTGTTGTTGCTTGTTACTCCTTTAAATTTAATGCTGAACGAATCAAACTCAGTCTTGATGCTGTCGCATTTCAGTATTTTCCGGGCACAATGTCAGCTTGGCCTGTTTTTTGGGAAATTAGAGTAGTAAGATGGATCACATGAGTTTATTATCTCTTTGTATACCCCTACTCCCCAATTAATTTCTCTTAGGTACATCTGTTTGATACAGAAACCAATGGCAGGTAATTACAAGTGAATTGTTAAATGAAAGTTAGGAATAATGAAATCTAAATTCTGTCCCAAGATTTCTTGTAGTTCTTCTGCACTATTGTGCATAAATCCTTTAGTAATTTGTTTTTGTGAAGACAAAAAGAATGTTTTCCTCAGGTTGGTGTTATAGCAACATGCCATAGAATCATAGAACATACTGTGTTGGAAGGGACCCATCAGGATCATCAATTTCACAATCCCAGTGGCCCTCCTTTGGACACTGTCTAACAGCTTTGTGTCCCTTTGATATTGTGGTAGCCACAGCTGCCCCAGCACTCGAGGTGAGGCTGCTCCAGGGCAGAGCAGAGCAGGACAATCCCCTCCCTTGCCTGGCTGGAGATGCTGTGCCTGATGCACCCCAGGACAGGGTTGGCCCTCCTGGCTGCCAGGGCACTGCTGGCTCAGATTCAGCTTGCCAGTGACCAGGACCCCCAGGTCCCTTTCCACAGCACTGCTCTACAGCCTCTCATCTCCTAATCTACACACATAACCAGGATTGCCCTGTCCCAGGTGCAGAATCCAGCACTTAACCCTTGTTAAACTTCACACAGTTGGTGTCCTTCAGAGGTATTAAAATTAAAGTGGTTTTATCTTTGATGCTTCTTTAAGGAAGTGGTGTGGGTAGCTTTAGCTTGGATAAGAACAGCATAAAATCTCCATTGACCTTCTTGCTGGGGAATGCCTCTCTTTCGAGGTGCACTCAGTTCAGTAATCTAAAGTATTCCTTCCTCCTCATTTCTGCTTCCTTTTTCTGTTTAAACTGTGCTAGTTTGGAGCTGTGTTCACTTGTGCTGTTAATGGCCCGTAGCCTGTTTCCCTTCCACCACACTAAGTGTGGCGAGAGCCCGGAGACATGCAGGATGTATTTTTGGTGTGTACTGAAGCAGCTGCACTGCTGCTGAGACAAGCAAATGTGGAAGCTTTAGTGAAATGCCCAGTCCCCCAAATACAGAATCGAGCCACAAAGGCTGCAGGATTAAAGTAAGCCTGTTCACCTCGGCTCACTTCCTGCACATGTTGTTGCAAGGAGAAAGCAAATGGTTGTTTATAAGGGGATGATTTAGAAGATTATATTTAATTAAGGTGCTTGCATGGCTAAGTGCTGAAATGCAGCCACCTACTACAGGAAATAAGCCAGTTGCTTCAACTAAGGCTGTAAGATACTTAGAAGAAGATACTCTGTTCTAAGCATATTGTATTATTTATGGCGGGGACCATGATGGATTAATTGATCTCCAGTTCAACAAAGGCAGCTTTTGCAGTGAGGAAGTAATGGGTGAGTGATGGGCATTGGATAGTAGTCAGTGTTCCTCGCCACAGTAGTTTTTCTGTCTGAATTAAAAGAACCTATTCATTTTAGTGCTCTGAGAGGGTTTTCCCATTGTCTTTGACTTCCCATAGTAATATTTAGCCTTTAATTTGAAATTACTGTAGTAGTTTCTGATCTTTTGGCTAGAACTGATCCATTTTAAATCTTGAAAATGCCAGATACCAAATATACCACATCTCATGGATCATGGTTGGAAAACTGAAGGAGAGGAAGTTGAACCTGATCAATGAGCAGTTCCTTGAGTAATCACTAATTTACCTGCCGCTTCAGTGAAGAAAAGTTTTTCAGCATTCATATTTCAGTGGAAGTGTCAATCTGCCTTTACAAATAACCCTCATAACTTGTAATATGCCATAAGCACTGTAATCATCAGGCAGTTTAAATGAGGATAGGGATTAAAACTGTTCAAGGGCATTTGAGTTGTCAGATAATCAGTGGCAGGTCTCCTTTACTTGTGGCAGATGGCTTAGGTGTTGTCAGAGGTTTCACTGCAGAGCAAGAGAGAACTCGCCTTATTCTTTGCTTCCCAAAGCCACCTTGAATATGCACTGGCATGCTTTTCTTCTGTTCTCGCAAGGACCTTTCCAGCAGAGCTTAGGAAAGCAAATCAAACTGAAGACTGGCATTTATGCTTATTTACATGATACACTTATGAACCTTCAGCTGCAAACAACTTTTTGAGTAATACCAGAAGTATGTATTTGAGAGATGGAAAGTAAACTTCATCTTCGTTGATGTATTTTCCTTACCTTTTTAAGGTGCTGTTAATGAGCAATATTTTTATACCCTACATGCTTGAATTCAGTATGGGCACCTTTGTCTTTTCAAAATTAGTGCCTTGTTTTCATTTTAACAAGGAGTGAAGTGTAGTAAAGAGGTTGGGCAAGTTTGTTCCACAGTCTCTCTGGGTGGCTGTGGGGCTGCTGACTTTCTCCCATAAGCACAAATCATCTCTGCCTTCTGTTTCAGTGCAGTGAGTGTTAAGCCAAGTCTGCCTTAATGCCACTGGTGTTATCTTGCTGACAACATATTCTATTGCTAGTGAAGTTTGTGCATGCACACGTAGAACTGAAGTTAACAGGCAAAACCCTTTATTCATGCTTAGCTTTTGAATTCCTCCTCTGAGTGCATCACCTGCATTAGTAGATCTCTGTGAAGCAGAGATGGCATGAGTCAGGTGCTTCATGTCAATATAAAAGTAGGAAAAGGAACATCTGTCCTGAAAGGCTAAATTTACAGAAGCAAGTGGACCTGAAAGTAAGTGTTTGGAAGTAGTTTTGTGTTCTCTGAGGAATCAAATCTTGTAATCGTCTACCAGTCACTTGACACTGCTTATTTGCAGTCTTTTAAGATGACAGAGGAAGATCAAAAAGTGCTTTTTCAAGTCTGCTAATATTGCTTGCTTTTCTTCAGTTGTGATGTGTTTTCCTGGTGACCAATATTGGCAGGTATTGAAGGTATGTCTTTTTGATGCCATTTTGTTGCAAATTCCAGCTACTGCTTCACTGTAGTCTCTCTCTTTTTGTTTTCATAACATTTTGCAGATTTCAGTAGTTAAAACAGATTTCTGATGTGTTTATATCAAACCTGGTGTGGATTTATACCTGGCAAGGCTTTAAGCAGAAATTAAAAATGAGTATGGAATATAATGTGTGCATGGTGTGACAGGAAAGTATCGTTAGTAACCATTCAGCCTCACAGCTACATACCAGCCTGATCAAAATAATTCTCTTCACATATGAAAAACTTTAAGCAGCAGTCCACTGAAGGTATCCAGTAAAGATCCCATGATTGCCAGAAGAGACATTCCAGAGGTTTGGCAGTGAAGAGTTCATGCTTCATCCTTGGTGAAAGATCCTTATTGCCAAGAGGCTGGAGTTACTGGCATTGTTCATGAGGGCATTGAACACGTAAGTGTCTTGTATTTCTTCCCCAAAACCTCCTTGGCCAGGCTGATTGCCTGTTTATACTGATTATACTTTCTGGTACAGAGCTGTGTGATCAGTTATGATCTGTTCCGTAATGTGCACAATTCACTGGAGTGCTTTCAGGTCGAGGTGGTTTTGTGAAGGATATCCTTAACTTGCTTTCTGAATACAGTGTGGAGTGCTTGCTCAATATGACTTGTCCTTTAATTTATTTTTCACTGATTCTTTTTCGGGGAATATTAAATATTTAGATACCAACATTTTTGGAAGTGGCTGCTAAAACAGATTGATTTTCCTTACTCAGTCCCCTTCAGAGTGAAACACGAGTCCATTTTTTTCACATTCAGACCAGATGGTATGCTGCTCAAAGTGAGCAATGTGTTGCAGTGAAAATGGACTACTTTCCCCTTCTTTCCTTCTTCCTTTACTTAACTGAACACATCCGTGTAGCTCCTATTTGGGTTGAATTCAAAATTAATCAAAGAGGCTGCAGGGTAACTATGTCAACTGTTGGAATGCCAGCTCTGCCAGATTGAAGGAGTTTCTGCCCCTGCCAACAGGCAGTGCAGCAAGTTGGCTACACAAAACCTGACATCTTTATGGACCTTGTTAGAAAACAGACACGAGGATGTGGTTTGGTCCTTTCTGTGTCTCTAACGCTGCCTCTCTTTGTGCATGTGCAGTCCTGCATTGGGCAGGAATGTGGCATTCCTGAGGGCTGGCAGCTGAGGACTGCACTGAGGATTTCTTTGAGGGTTTTTTAAAATCCATTAGGAGAGACTTGCAAAGTGTGAGCAAAGCAGAAGGAGTAATACCATTTAAAACAGTTCCACATGTGCCATTGTTTTGACAGTTTTTTATCCACCAATGGATTTTTTGGGCATGGAGTAATGCACAAAACAAGTTTCTAGATGCATTGGCCGTGGCTCTCAAATTGCTCTCTGTAACATGCAACTCTCCTAGGAGCTGATGAAGATCATGTTTTAAGAGAAGTATTAGTTGTTTTGAAACTGGATTGAGTCAGAGTTCCCGTGTTCCCATTCCAGAGCAAAGCTTGAGTAGGGCTGTCTGCAAGTATCTTCATCTGCCACTATCTTTTGTTTGTTTGGTGAAAGGGTTATTAATATATCCTTGCTTTAAAAGAATATTGAGGTTAGGGTTATTGTATGACAAGGGAAGTCTTGTAAACTTATTGGGTAACAAAATTTGATACCTGTTCCTGGAATGTTGCTTCAGTCTAATAGGGTAGAAGTATGGCATTTATTTAAAGGAGCTGTTGAAAGGAACAGGGACTTGATAGTGCTTTTTTTAGGGAGGTAGGTTCTTGTTTGTGCTTTTTGCTTTTTGGAACTCTAAAAATTTCTACAATTAATTAGCTTGGTCTAAATTTTTTCATTAAAGGAGTGTGGAGATTATGGCTAAAACTTTTCAGGCAAAATAAAAACAGTAGATCTGATGGGAGCTGAGCTTTGGTTATTCTGCCCAGGAGGTGTTACAGTGCTTGAGAGGCATCCAGTTGTTAGGTTTTCTCTCAGGAGCACCAGGATGCTTCGTGGGGAGAAGGCAGTTCTGTAGATGGGGCAGGTGGCTGTGAGACCTGCTGTTGGTTCTTAGCTAGCAACTGGCCCAAGTCGAGAAGGAGTCTCACTTAAATGTTTACAGAAGGACTTTTCATTTTGAATAGGTGCTACTTCCACGTGGAAGGGGAGCAGGTTGGATGGGAAATACAGATAGGAGGTTAGATAAGAAGGTAGCGCAGAGCAATGGAGAGAGATGCCATGAAATTGGCACATCTTTGTTGTTGCTGCCTAAATGTATTGCCTTAGTTGCTTGGGTTCTGAAGACAGCAAAAGCCTTGGTAATTCCAAATTCTCTTGTCAAACTTGAATAAGCTCTGTTTCATAGCAGAGATTTATTCTTAGCCAGGACATTCCAGTCTTGTAATATCCGAGAACTTGTAAATTCTAATGAAAGTTATGAAAATTACCAGGGAAGTCTTGCAATAGTACCATACTGACCTGAAGCTGCTTTTGGGGGGACTGTCGAGAAGGGAGTTTGAGTCTACTGTTGAAGCTTTTACATGCTTTATAACTAACTTGAGTACATGGTATATTGACTAAACTTCTGCATTGCAAAGAATACCGAGGTATCTCTTTCCTATCTTGATCTGACAATGGCATCCTGTAATTTTGCAATACTGTGGTAGATTTTCTCCAGAGGTGAAGTTTGTGCACTGGAAGTTGTTTGCTAATGAAAGCTTGTGTAAATGCTGACAGCTTCACCCTGCAGCTCTCCGAGTGTGGTGATTTTCATTTGGTCATTATGTAGCAGGTACGCATCAGTGATACAAAGACTGATCTGAATGTGCTCAGTTACTCTTGTAAGGGGGGAAATGCCATAAACAGCAACAAAGCCCTCGCTGGTTGAACACAGAAGTGCAGCACTCAGTTAACAGTGATGCTGTAAGGCTGCGCTAGCCTGGGGATGCTTATTGACAAGCCTGGTATCTGTTCAGTGCTTCATGGCAGGAGTAGCCAAGGATAAACTGTTGGGATTGCTGATTTAAATTCAGGGATTCAGGCATGAGGTGAAGTTGGGTGTAGCATTTCCCCAGGAGCTGCTGGGAGCAGTCAGGCTCCTGCCTGACTGGGCTGGAGCTGAGCTTGCTCCAGTGCTGTAGGCTGTAACAGTGTAGAGAGCAAACCTGCTGTTTCTCCGTGGGATGAACAATGATGCAGGGAATGAAACTGAGGTTTGAATGACACCGCTAAAAGATGTCTAATTGCCAGCTACATACCTGGGCATGCTTTGTGGTGGCTGTCACTCTCTCTCTTTAAGGTGCTACAGCAGGAGAGTTAGAGGTAGCTCTGGGTGTGTGGACCATTGCCTCAGAAGACCTTATTTCCACCTTTTTTTTTTTCTGAACTACATTGTCTTTTAACAGCTCAGGGCAAATTTCCATTAAGGCATCTGCTCTGTGCTGGCAGATTCTTGAAACACGTCCCCAGGAAAGTCAGCCATTTGCAAGAAATAACATTTGAAAGGAAATACATTGTTTGAGACAGACATAGGCTTAAAGAGACTACCTCCCTGAAGCATTCCTCTCATGTCTTTTGAAACAGTTATGTGAAACTTAGCAGTTTTGCCTGTGTCATGGATGAAGCATTTTGATACATTGTGGGGGAGGAAGGGAACCATCTACATCTGACTGATTCAGGATATAATATGCTTCATAGCACTAATCATGCTATGAAGCATATTACTTTGGCAGATGTGTTCTCCAAAGATGCCTGTAGAAAGCATATTCCTCCCCGGGACTATTCAGGAATGAGCTAGGAAAAAGGTCTTACCTGAAACTTCTTATCCTGGCAGTTTTGATCTTCTCTGTGCCCTGTGCAGCACTGAAGAATGGGGCACTTGCCATGTTGTGTTCATAATGTTTTTCCTTGCCCTTGGTGTTCAGGCCTTCCTGGGAGAGGAAGGAGTTGGACTCCAAGAGCAACAGAAAGCAGCATGGTGTAGGAGTTGGGCAGTTAGGGGAACCAACTACAGCTCTGCACTTCAAAAAAATTCCCCTAGAGTTCCAAAAACGATGTGCTTATTGTCAGAGTAGATAAATGATAGGTAAGTGGTTAAGGTTTGTGTCAGCTTAGGTTGTTCTTCCTGGTTCTGAACCATGAAGGTATGCATGTTGGCAGGGGGATGTGTTTTTGTGACACCTGCATCCTTACCTGGGAAGGTTTGTATTTCTGGGGTTTTTGCCTACTCAAGTGCATGTTGCTTGGGACTAGCCTGGAATATGACAAGAAGACAAGGGGAAGGATATTATTTTTCTCACACTCTGCCTTGTCTTGTAGCTTCCCCCCAGCTCTGTGACAGGTCATGTCATTTTTATGCTTATTAAAACTTTTGAGTGTCATTATCCTTCCTTCACTGAAGTTCATGTTTCTGTGATATCTGCATTCCAAAAAACAATGCACAAAGTGAGAAAAATGGTAGATTAAAATGACAGTAGTGCTGTGTTTAACCATGAAGGCAAAGCTCTAGGTTTCTTTTTCTCACTGTTCTCTTGATCTCCAGTATCCTGATAACGGTGCCCCCTCTACTTGGCAGACTCAGCGTGCCAGCTGCCTTACTAGCCTGTGGACAGATGTATGCTAGGGGACTGTATGAACACCAAGAAGCTCAATTCTAACTTTGATCAGCAGCACTGTGTTTAAAACTTAATTGAAAACCTAGTAGGAATGTCAGTGTGTTACCTTGTGCATAGCCCTTGGCTAACAATAACAACAACAAAGTACTCTGCAAGCTAAATACTGATCTGACAAAAGTGTGGGAGGGTAGAACTAAGTTCATGGGAGGATGTAGCCTCATCTGTTTTACTTCTGTTTAGACTGGCCCTGTGAAGAGGAGAGATTTTCTTTTTTTAAACAGCCATTGCTTTGACCTGAGTATACCTAGAGGCTGCATGTGTGTTTCTAGAAAGAAAATAGCAAGTGGAAATCTGCAAAATAGAGTGTGAGAATGGAGAACAGATAATATGAGAATCCAGGGAAAAGAAAGTGCTACCAAGTACCATGCTCAGGATACTAATAGGATAATGACAAAATAACCAGGGCCAGGGTCCGTTTGTTTCATCTTCATTCAAGCACTGATAAGCAGCTCGCTCAGTGACAGCTTTTGCTGCCTTTGTTAAATCCTCAATAAACTTACCTCTCTTTCATTTGTCGCAGACAGCCAACTGTTGCCTGGGAATAACTTCACGAATGAATGCAACATTCCTGGAAACTTCATGTGCAGCAATGGGCGCTGTATCCCCGGGACCTGGCAGTGTGACGGGCTGCCGGACTGCTTTGATGACAGCGATGAGAAGGAATGCCGTAAGTGACCATTGCCGTGACCTTACCGTGCTTTTGTAGCACAGCCTTTGGCTATGCAGAGTTACTGCCGTGTTCTGTAGTGTGTGTTAGGGAAGGAGCAAAGCTGCTGTCACTTCCCTCAGTTAGATCTTGTTGGAAGAAACACACAGGCTTTATTGTTTCAGGTCTTTAGTGTTCTTCAGTGTCCAATTTTGATACAGCACCTGGGGAGGTGCCCGATCAGATGGATCAATTGGGATGGACCTGGCTTATGATTCTTCCAATGTAAGAGTGGTGCTCTGTGATTTTTAGGGATCACGCATGTCCTGCTTCAGCACACTGGTCTAGTGATACAAGTTGACCTTCACTACCATAAAACCTAGTTCCTTTCATTTCAGAATTGTTGACTGTATCCTGTGATTTTTGTTCTCTCTAATCAAAATGCAGTTCTTAACTCTATGAACTTTAATAATAACTTTCTAAAAAATAGGCTAAAATAATTTGCTAATTGGTGTTTCTAAGTTAGAAATTTAAGTTCTAGAGAGCCAAAAAAGTCTGATCTGATTCTCATATAAGATTTCATCTTTTTCTTAGCATTAAGTAAGATTTAGTTAATGTTACTCAGCTGTAACATGAAACTTTCTAGCCTACATGTGTTAACCAGATAGCAAAATTATGCTGTAGCATAATGCTGTGATTTGAAATCCAGTTGAGGGTGAAAAAAGTAAAATTTCATGTGATTCAAGAGCAACTGAGAAATTTCTGAGATGTTACTGCTTTTCATGTAGCAAATGTGGTTTCTTTATGTATGTAGTTTACAGAGATTTTCATTATACCTAAACTGAATTTATAAGAAGCTTACCTTTCCCAGGAAAATTCCAAGACAATATTAGCTTTGCTTATGGAGCAGAGGGAAAAAAGAGCTTCTTTCAAATTACATGACTAGAGATATAATGTCTTGTTAAATGTTCTTGCTTTTTTAACTTGATTCCTCTTCTTTAACCCCTGTAATCCATCCCTTTCAAATAATGGGGCTTTAATAACTGTGTTGTGTAAATCTCCATGTATAGTTTTGCTTCAAGCCAGTCAGCTTTTCTCACTTTCTAAAGAATTAAAAGTATCTGTATGAAGTATCTAATGCTTTGCAGTCTTTATAAAGCATTACACTTGTGTTGCAACATTGAAGACAGGTTAGTTTAATTTTTTTTCACACTTACATTAACATTAAAGGATAGGCCTGTTACAAGGATTGATCAGTATCATGTATATCTGTTTAAACCCTAGCAGAAATTATATCAGTGGGAGCTTTGGCAAGAATAAAAGTATCTTAAGTTCAACCTGTACCTTTCAGTGAGATGTTCCTGATGACAACAGCTGTGTTACTCAGGTTCCTCATTGGCTCCTGAACAGACTGCTGGCATGACTTTTGGTGTGCTTTTTCTACTTCTTAAAACAAGTTGATTGATGGTACTTCTTTGTATTTCTAGGATACACACCAGGAGTTTTTGTGTCTCTAAGAATGTTGTCATTGTCTACCTTGCATAAATTTTCTTTAATTTGATACAATTAGATGATATTTATGAAGATTTTCTTAATGACGGCTGGACTGGGTATTTACTCAGGAATTAGTAATGGGAAAAAATGCTTTTTGACTGTTTAAAAATTTCCTTACCAAAATCAGTTTGGTCTGGTGAATTACAGACAGTAATAAACATAGTAACTGACAATAAAATATAAATAGCTGTAAATGGCAGTTCATAAAAGCTGTTCTTGTCACCACAGACTCAAATAAACCTCAGTGATGTAGGCTATGCTGCAGCTATGAATTTTAAGTTGCTTCGGAGCTGTCCTTCCTGGTTTTTTTTGGAGTACTTTTATCCGCTTGATTGGCTGACAGTTTCTGGAGGAGCATCCTTTTGATCCCACACAAATTGATGGAGATAATTAGACTGTTCTTTTCTCTTGCCATACATCTATCTGCTATTGGATCACCCTCACAAATGTAAAATTAGCATAAAAAAGAGACTTGGAGGGAGAGCAATCGATTTGAATCCTATGCTGGCCTACTGTTAACAGGTCAGATAAGCCAAAACAGAATGGAGGTAGTGCTCGTTTGAATCTCCACATTTGTAATTTTTCCAACCAGTCATTTACATTATAAAGTAATCAAAAGTTAGATGGATTTATACAGACCAAATCTGGGGTCAGATTTGTTCCTAGCTCAGAGAAAAAAGTGTTGAAAAACAGCCCTATAGGTAAAAATTTTATTTTTTAAACATTTTAAGCTAAACTTTGTTACTTTCCTTCCATTGGAACAGGCCTCTACTACCTAAAACTTACCTTGGAGTGAAATTAGAGTTCTTTGGTTCTGCTATGATTTTGCTTTGCAGTAGCTGAGCCATTGATGCTGAACACAAAGCCATAGGACTTGCATTAGCAGCATGAGGTGGCCGAGTTCCCGGTGTGTTACTACTCACAGCTGTACTTTAAGCTTCTTTGTCTGTGATTCCTCCTCAAGTAACTATTTCACATTGAGAAGTGTTAATCTTGCTTAAAAATGTCTGAATGTAAGAGTTTGGTTACAGGGTTTGTTTGTTGTGAAGAGAAGTATGCTGTGTTTTGGCTTTCTCATGAGGAAGTAGTCATGCACACGTGTGGTTATGTGGAAAGTCTTTCTCTTTTGGTTTGTCTTATTGTTGGACATCCACTTTCAACCATATTTTATCAATTCTGTTGCTGTAGCATCTCATCCTGTCTGTCCCCATTTAAACAGGAAAACTTTGAACTCAGGATCTGGTTCTCATTTTTTGTGTCCAGCAAATAGAAAAGTGATGGTCTCGGTGTGAGAAATAAGATGCAAAGCAGAATTACCTGCACGTTGTCAATTCATGTCTTATCTCTTCCCTGTCTTGCTTTTGTCCCTTTTCTGTCTCCTTTCTGTTAACCATGTCACTTTGCTTGTGGCCTTTCTCTTCATCTCCCACACTTGCCAGAACACACATACCATCTGTCATTTTCCATGCTTCCTCTGTGCCCTTACCTGTGACTTTAACACTTCCCATGCCAGCTCTCTTTGTGCTGTTTAGTGCACAGAACATTTCCCATACCCTTGCCTTCTCTCATGGTGATTTGATGACTGAAAAATGTTACCTGCTTTTATCTGGGAAGGAGGGTCGAGGAAAGGCATGGAAGGGAGGGAATAAGCTGAGACAGTGACTTCTCATTGTTGTAAATAAGAACTAGTTCTTGAAGAACAGCCTCACCTTTTTTCCCTCTAAGCCACTAATTGAGCTTGAAAAGGATTAATTTACCATATCAATGTGAATGTTTGTGAGTACTTCCAGTTCTCTGTAGTTTGAGTAATGTGCTATCATCAGTGTATCTCCCAATGGAGAACTGTTTTGTAGTTAATCCCCCTGTCTTCTGGTTCTCATCGGGCTGGATTGCTCCTCAGCCTGTGTAGTCCAGTATCTGTCATGCATGTTTCTTTGAAGTATTGCTGTTACTACTGCTTTTCACCTGTGTGGATGATTTTTAAAGGAAGCTGAGGCTCTTAACAAATGCAGAATCTTTACCAACAGGACTTCCCTGTGAAGCTTGGAGGGATTGCACAGATCCTAAATCCTCCTCTGGTTGCACACCAGGCATTACAGATACCTGGGGTTAGTGCTGGCCCTGGTCGGGTTGGGCGCTGCATGCTGTCAGCACTCAGTTCTTTCTGTTATCAGATATGGAAGACCCAAAATTTTCCAAAACAGAGAACCTGAATGGAAGTAGCCTAGAAGTGTGTGCTTCCATGTTTCGAAACGTTTTTAGGTAAATTAATTATCTCTAGTGCTGACTTTTATACCTACTTGTTGACCTATTCCTTTGAAGCCAAGACCTGCATCTTGCTCTTGGAAGGATTCTTATCTTGAGATTTGAGAGTGCACTAATATTCTTAGTTAAGATCATAATTTACTGTGTCATCTCTGTTTCCTCTTTCCTTTGCTCTTTGTACATCTTTGTATTAGATTATTACAGAGAGAACATTGTGAACACAGAATGGCTTTTGTCACTAATGAGCAGCAGCTAGTGGGGAGATGGCATGTGCTGCCTTTGTCAGCTAACGAGCAGCAGATGGTGGGGATTCAGAGCATGGCGCATCATCCACACTAAGTGCCTGGCATAACAGCAGCCAGAATTAGAGGCATACCAAATACCCAGGAGTCTAGATTTTCCTTCATTGCTCTTCTGAGAGATGCCAAATTTATATGTTCAGCTATGAGCAAATAGTGGCACACAGTGAATCACTGACTAGCTGTGTTAATCCAAGGGCTACAGAGTGAAGGCTGTGGGCTAGGAAAAAAACTGTATGCAAGGGTAGCCTTGGGGCAGTGTGTTCTCATGTCTGAAACCTCCGTCTCACTTGTTTCTGTTTCTGGTTGTCACTGCTGCTCAGTCAATACAAACATAAAGGTAAAGCAGGTTTCTCAGTCAGTGCTAAAAGTTGTGACTGGGTTGTACAGATGTCTGAACAATGGGGCATCATCCGTGCTTGTAAGGATGTGCTGCCAAAACACTCCTGGGCTGGATGGAAAGAGCTCATCTGTAGGAACATCCGGAACTGTGGTAATAAAAAGCTCATTTCATCACCAGCAATCCATCGTCATCAAACCTTGCTCTGATCGTCCTTCAGACAGAGCAAGTCTCCTCTATGGGGAAGAATGTCTTTATTAAATGAAGTGCTGCATGGAAATGGTCCATTATAATTAGGATTCCCCAGACAGGTATTGAAGCCACCTGCCAAGGCTTCCACTAAAGGTCAGTTTTGCCTCTTTGCCTGAGACACATGTGCTTGCAGGGAACGCAGTGCAATCACAACTGAAAGTCTTATAATGCCTGCAGTCCTGAGTTGCACTCAGCATGGTGTGGTGAGCCAAGCTTTTCTGCAGTTTCACAGCAGCAGGCTAACTCTCGTGGTCCTGAACACTGTGACTCATATTTGGGCAATCTGAGAAATTAGTTTGATCCAGGTGTCTAGTAGATCTGGTAAGAGCATTTCTGTTTCAGTGTCAGGGAATTGAAGCCCTTGGCACCCCTGCTGAAGCCAGGTCCTAGTGACAAACACCCCAGGAACTCCTACACCTGGTAGGCTGCATGCCACTGTGCAAGGATGGAGGTGTGAGATGGGAGTGTTTTCTGGTTACAGTTATGACCATGCTTCTATTGTTGGTTTTGCAAGCATTTTTAACTGTCTTTGTCAGGTTAGTAGAATAATAATTGAGATAGCCCTGTAATTACTTGTTCATTGCTAATTTGTTGGTATATTAATCTTTGATTTCATCTTCTCTTGTGTGTCTCTTAACTATGTTCTTGCTTTTACCTTGTAGATTTGGAACTGTGTGTTTATATATTATAAACATGACCTATTTTGTCACATTCCATTCTGTGTCTGTCTTTTCTATGTTGACTATGTTTGCATTTCCATTTAATCTATCTAAATGCACACAAGGTTTTGTATAAATGCTTTATAGTCTCAGAAGATTTTATAAATCTGGTGTTGTCAGGGTGTGGAGTGCTGGGGTGGGAGATGTGGCATAGCTAAACCTGGATCATTCAAAGTGTTTGTATCTGCACACTTGCTCTAAATCTTCGTTCTCTCTGCACTGATGGAGACTTAAACTGGATTAGCAGTATATTGCAGTTTGAAATTGCAGCCCACAGTAACCCTTTTTAAAGTTTCCCCGAGGTTTGCTGTACCTTATTTTCCTTGTGTTTCACATCTCCAATATAAAGCTTTCTTACCAGACGAGTGTTTACTGCTCCCTCTGGTGTTCGCTTGCACCAGGTGTTGGAGCTCGCCACGCTGAGTAGCGGCGGGGCCGCGGGGTTCATAATGATCGCTTACACACGGCCGCGGAGGAGGGAGGAAGAGGCTTTTCAGGGCAATGCCAGGTGAAACCCACGCTCTGCAATTAGTAGCCCGGCTTTCCTAGATCATGTGAAGAATGTTTTCCTGTGCTCTAAAGCCTTTCATCTGGGAAACTGAAACTCTTGGAGAACAAAGGCAGATTAGCTAGGTTTTCTTCAGGTGAATTTTGACTGGCTTAATTTTCAGTTTCAGCATTCACAAAGGTAGTTTTTAAACAACTGGTATCTGAGAGCTGGAAAGTACTTAAAAAAAAAATCCCACTGAAACCAAAGTCATGTCTAAGGAAGTTGGTCTGTCATTGGAGAAGCTCTTGAGGGCAAGAACTCCTACACTGGCTGGCACCGGCTGCAGTAGGAAGGAGGTGGATTGAGAGGGGACTGCAGCAGCTTCAAAGCCATGTCATATGCTTGGAAGCCTCAAATGAGGACTGTCAGACTGCCTTCTCCTGCCCTCTTTGATGTAGGGTATATTTCAGGAGGCAGCTGTTAGATTTGCTGCTGTACACTGCTTTAAAAAAACCCAAACCAAACATAAATCATGGAGTTTGCCCTCAGTCAAAAGCATGCTTTGAATCTGCTCTACAGGAAGCTCACGACATTATATATCCTAGCTCAGCACATTATATATCCTAGCTTGTCACTTTGTATGTCCCAAAATTATAATGGAGGCAAAGGCAGAATTTATTACTAAATGGTCATTATTAACAACCTAAATCATTCTGGTGACAGTCTGAATTTAGATGTGTGTCCTCTCCTTGCATTACAGTTTGCTGTGAGAGCAGTCAAAATCATATCTTCCACACTGCTAAGAATACGTAACCACCTTTAGTAGCCACTTTAAAAGACAGAGAAAAAAGGTCTTGTAGAGACAATGAGTTCTGCAATCTTTATAAGCTATTTAATGAGTGCTTATTATGATAGTACAGTTATTACAGCTGAAGACATTTTGCTTGGATTTAACCACTCAGCAGGGTCAGTCTAATGAATGGCTTTCATGTACAGGAGCAAAGAGCACAAAGTAACTCTGGCTCCTGTTCTTTTAAATACTAGGCTTTCAGTTCAACAAACAGAGCTCAGTGCTCTGAAGAATGAGATGCAGTGTTTTGTTAAAAATAAATGTCTTCCCAGTTCAGAAGGGATTGTCTAAACCGGTTGAGATCTAGAAATACAGCAGTGGGTCAAGACTTGGGCAGGACTAATCCTACCCATCAGTAAAGATTACTGACATGGAATTAATGTTCAGTAGTCCCAGAAAATTGTTCTAAAGCATTAGTTAAATCCAGATGTAGACAAAGGGTAATTCTACAGAAGATGAGGGTCAGGGTGATATTTTCAAGAGATGCTTTCAGATTCCTGGAATGAAGATTCAACTTTGCATACATGCAGCAAGTTTTTTGACTGCCTCATCATGTGTAAAGGTGACGGCATCTCAGCTGCTGCAGTCTGTAGCTGCTAGCCAGGTGCATTTTTAGCTTTGAGAAGTCTCCATTGCTGATAAGTTGTATTCTGTCTTGCTAGTAAACAGCTTAGAGTAGAGGGAGCTAAATAGCTGTCAAGTGGTTTTGTATCAAAGCTCACTACATTTTGGAGAAGATAAGTATTTGTTAGTTGCTTATTTGCAAGTAAGTGATTTAGTGACCTGGCACTTAAAAAAAACCCTAAATAAACCCAGAAAATCCTAAAAGGGGAACTCCTGCGTCAAAATCACTTTTTCACATCTGAGTATTTTGTTACAACTTTATGATTGTAACACAATTCAGAAGTACTCGACCTGAACTTGTAGTCTTTAGTTCATCAAATCTCTATTTGCTACTTTGGGAGGTGTGGAGTGGCTGTGATAAGGTTCACAGTACCTACCAGAGGTTTAGGTGCCTGTGAGCTTTGGTCACTGTCTGTGTGTAGTTGAGGAGGTGATGACAAGCCTCTGCTGCAGATGGATGTGTCCCAAGACAGATGAATGGTTGATACAAACAACAGAGCTAGTTATCAAATACTGATGGATTTGAAGTGCTCTGTGATCCCCTGTGAGCGTGAAGGAGGGTGATACAGGCACAATGAATAAGATAAAGGCGTAAATATAAAAGCAGTATGTTAAAATAAGTAGTATAATTACAGCAAATTGAATATTTCATAGCTCTGAGTAGTAGCTAAAATCTATGTGAAAGGTGGAAATATGAGGTTTGTGGCATTTTTTTGAGAGTATGATCTGGGGGTTTGACTTTCCTCATAAACAGGATTAACTGTCTACGTTTGTGGTGCCCTGCCTTACACTACATCTCCATCTAGTGCATTTTAAATGCTTACAGAGAAAAGAAGATTGTAAGGAGTCACAGAATCTCAGTATCACAGAATGATTGGAATTGGAAGGGATTTCTGAAGGTCATAGTCAACCCCCTCTGCTAAAGCAGCTTCACCTGGAGCCATTTGCACAGGATCATGTTCATGTGGTTTTTAATATCTCCAGAGAAGGAGACTGGAGAACTTCTCTGACCAGAACTAGTTCTGGACAGAGTACTCCCAACACAGCCTCACCAGAGCAAGGTAGAGAGGCATTGGCTTTTGTCCAGTCCTCAGGTACCTCTCCTGTTCTCCGTGATCTTTCAGAGATGATGGAGAGTGGCTTTGCAATAGCATCTCTCAACATGTGTCGGCGCATCCCATTTGGGGCCCATGGATTTAAGGGTGTCAAGTTTGCCTGATCTCTAACCTGTTCTTCCCCAGACTAGGGAAAGTGTTTTTCTCCCGACTTTTTCTCTTGCCTCCATGGTTTGGGATTCCCAAGGGCTGGCCTTAGTAAAGACTGAAGCAAAAAAGGCATTCACTATCTCAGCCGTCTGTGTGTTCTCTGTCACCATGGCACCCATCTCATTCCCAAGTGGGTGGGCCCAGATTTTTCTTGGTCTTCCTTTTGCTGCTGATGTACTGGAAGAAGCCCTTCTTGGCATCCACTGCCGCTTAATTCTAAATGGACCTTAGCTTTTCTTGTCGCTTCCATGTTCACTCTGACAGTGGTCCTATGTTCCTCCCAAGTGGCTTGTCCCCTTTTCCACATTCCAAAATATTTTATGTTTGAGATTTGCCAGAAGGTCTTTGCTTATTCATGCAGGTCTTCTGCCCCCTTTGCTTGGTTTCTTATTCATAGAGATGCATCTGCCCCCTTTGGTGCATCCCTATGAATAAGAAGCCAAACAATCTTGAGGTTGAAGGAAGCGTTACTTGGGTATTGACCAGCTCTCTTGGACCCTCCTACCTTCTAGGGCTGTAACTTATAAGATTCTTGCTCCATATTCCTGTGGCCTTGAGGATGCTAAAGTTAGCTCTCAGTGTAGTCCAGGCTGTAATTCTAGTTATTGCTGACTTCCTCCACTCAGGATCTTGAATTCCCCGATCTCATGGTCACTGCAGTCACATCCCCAGCCAGCCCTTCCTTGTTTGTCAGTGCAAGGTCCAGCAGCACACCTCTCCTCAATGGATCCTCCACCACCTGTGTCAGAACATCACCATCAGTGCTGTGCAGGAACCTCCTGGGCTCCTGCGTGCCCACAGGAGTTGTTTTTCCAGCAGAGATCGGGGCAGAAGTTCCCCATGAGCACCGGAGCTCAGACTGTGAGGCTGCTTCCAGCTGATGGGAGAATTCCTCATTGACTTCCTCTTCCTGACAGGGTGGCCTGTAGCAAACACCCCCAGCAATGTCACCCACTGAATTCTTACCCATCAGTTCTTGTCTTGTTCTTCACCCAGCCTGAGGCAGAGCTCGATACAGCCCAGTTGCTCTCTCACATAAAGAGCAGTTCCAGCACCTCCCCTTGCTGGTCCGTCCTTCCCAAGAAGGACGTAGCCATCCCTGAGAGCATTCCAGTCATGTGAGCTGTCCCACCATGTCTCTGCAACTGCAGTGACATCCTGCACACAGACCTCTAATTCTGCCTGCTTTGTCCCCGTGCTGTGTGTGTTGGTGTACAGGCATTTCAGAGAGGTTGTTATTCCTGCAGGTTTCCCTGGAGGAGGGGGTGCAGGAGGATACACCAAAGCCGTAGACAACCCTGAGGTGGTTTTCCTTTTGTATCTCATCTTGGGAGACAGATAAGGAATATTTGATGTTGCTGTGGTTGGCCTGTTTTATTCCCTCGCTGGATGTGATGTAGTGAGCGTTGCCACTTTGGACCTCACACCCTGAGTCCTTCAGTTTAAAGCCTGCTCACTGAGTCTTTGCAAAGATCACCTTGCCTCTTCTAGATGGATCCCTTCAAGCTGGATCCCCTACAGGACTATACATAGGGATTATTTTTTATATTGATTACTTTTGGTGGGGGTTGTGTTAATATATGGAAGAGGAAAATCTAACAGCAGGGCCTCAGCTTAGGAAGAGAGATGCATTCTACCAGAATTAGCATCCTGGCAGGATCATGGCAATGAAAAACTGCAGGCAAAGTAGATTTTGCATATGAATGGAGTAAGCATTGTCATGTGCTAGGATTTCAGGCCATCAGATGTTGTGCAAACAACAATCATAGGAAACTGTACAAAACCAATCTTTAGGTGTCACATTCTTACTTATAACCCAGTAATAATGTGTGTAAAAATACAATGAAATTAACACTTCTTTTCTTTTTATAGATAACTGGAATATATAGCAGAAAGCTAGGAATTTCTCAATAAAAGTAGTTGTATGTTTTGTAGTAGTTGCACATATATACATGGAAGACGTCTGGACTTCTAGTCACATCTTAGAATCACTGTGTGCTTTTAAGTCTCCTGTGTTTCTTGCTGCTTCCTGTCATCTCCTGGCTGACCTGGAATATTTCTTGCAGGCAGGTAAAAAACATCAGAACTTTATTAAGCAAATCTGAATATTAAACAATGCATGAAATTAGCATCTGCATTAATTGGGAAGATGCTATAAGGCAGCTGCTGATCTTTTTGCCACTTACTCGGATGGCTCTCAAACTTGGAATATCAAACTGGAATTAGCTCTTGTTTTTACTTGTGATTAGGCAACCAAATACTTAGTAGTTATAATAAGATTTGTACTTAAGTGACCATGGTGAATGTTTAATTTGAAGCTCAATTACACACGAGTAAGGGCAAGTGCAATAGCTGCTTATGTTTGATAGCTTTTTATGCAGGGAGATCAAGAGGGTTTGTGGTGCTAATTATTTAATCCTCTTGATGAGGGTCAGTAAATAGCCCAGCTGGAGAGCTTGGAATTGGACAGGTTTAACAGTTGGATGGAATCAGTGGCACAACTGAAAGGAAAAGAACAGGTCAGTTGTGTCTCAGAACGGAGTGAGGGACTGTAGCCCATCAGACACACAGATGTTCCTGAGGAGCACTGCTACTGAAGTGCTTTAAGTGTGGTGTTCTGTCCTGCCTGTTTGCATCCTGAGTAACTTAACAGCTTTGAAATTTTGCTTACTTTGTCCTTTACCATGGTGTTATTGTTTGGGTTGTTTAGTGGGTAATAACTTCTAAAATACTTCTTTCCGTGAGAAACTGCTTCACTGAATGTGTGAAATCCAAGGTTTTTGTCTGTGCTCTCTTCTGACATCTTGTCTGCTTTGTGATGATTTTGAATGACTAAAAATATAGACTCCTAGACCATGAAAGATTAAGTTAAGGCTTCACTGTCTGGCAAGAAGTAAAGGCCACTGACTCATAGTAATTCAGTTCTGAAGTGCTTTCTTTTTTCATCCTTTTAGAAGGAAGCCATTTACTCTTCATGGCAGCAGTCTTCCTTGGCTTTTTCTTTGCTTTAGCATTGTCCTTTTTCTCTTACAGCTAACTATAGTGTAAATATTACTCTTGTAAGTGGGTGATAGTTTATTATATTGGAGGCAACCCCTGATGCTTCCTACTGGGCTAATTTCACTACTTAAAGAACCATTAAAATGCTTTCTTTAAAATAAAGCACGTTTTAGGCTCTTTTTCTCTGTGTTTGCATAAGCAGTTTAAGAGTAGCAACTCTTTCACCTTCCTGGTTAAACAGGGAGCAAAATCAAGAGTGACCCAAGGGCTTTTTGTAGGTGGAATGAATGCTCTGCAGTTGGCTGTGTTTTGTATCATTAAATAGTTTTGTTTTGAATTGGAGAAGTTCTGGCATAGTGGATTGTTGGGTGTTTTTTATACAGGGACTATTACTCAAGTGCTGGCTTTTTCCTAGATAGGAGGAAATGAGCAGAGGAAGTGAAACTTGTCTGTGTTGTTCTGCAAGATGACCCTGTTCCAGAGCTCTGTGAGCCAGCAAATGATGCATTTTCCTTCAGTGCTGATGCAGCTGAGTGACTGCAAGTAGCACTGGGTTTCCCCTTGGGAACAGAACTGAAAATACTGTAGGGTCCAAACAGCAATTAACCAACCCAAAATAACTGTAAGTGTTAACAGGGTTAGGGTTTATATCAGTTCTTGGGGTGAAAGGAATCATATCCTGGTGCCATCCTGCTTGGATGTGTTACATAGTGTTGTCAAATCATCCATTCTTCGTAAATTAAAGTTAAAACCCTTATTTCCTTCACGTAAGCCTTTACTGAAATGCTGCACGTCACCACGTATTCATCAAAAGAATCTGGTTTTACGGTGCTGTCTGATGTACCTGTGGCATCCCTCACCTAAATCAACGACAGCAGAGAAGTTTAAGGTTGTTCATTATCAAAGTCAGGAAAATACCAATGGCTTTGCAATAACGCAACATCTGCTCACAGTGGTTTCTGTCTGAAGAGTCGCTCTTGTCGCATGCAAGTAATCAAGTTTGATTAGCTGAATAAATCATTACCTGTTGTTGAGTTGAGATGTGTAGCTGTGAAGCAGCATAAAGTTACTTTGCTTGATTGCTACTTGGAGAGGTTCTAAGGTAACAATTTGAGTTCAAAGATGCTCAGATGTTGTGCAGTTTACTTCTATCAGTGTGTCATCACAAAATGTCAGCTCTTGTATCTGCTACATCCTGTTTCCTCACTTCAGATTGCAAAATAATTGAGAAACATTTTAAAACACCAGTGTTTGTAAAGTTCAAAGAAGGAAATAGGCTTGTCTACTGGCCACATTGTGTGAGGTGCCTGTTGTGAGCTCTCTCTGCGCGCTGCATGCAGTATTAAGTGCCCCCATTCACTATAGCTGTGAAATGCTTGAGGTGCAGATTTTTGCTGGCTCAACAGTAACACAGTCATAAAATCACAGAATGGTTTGGGTTGGAAGGGACCTTAAAGATCATCCAGTTCCAACCACCCTGCCATGTGCAGAGATACCTTCCACTAGACCAGATTGCTCAGAACCCCATCCAACCTGACCTTGAACACTTTCTTGGGATTTTAGGAGTTCTCATTTTTTCTTTTTCTCTTAAAGAATTTTCCCCATGCGTGTTACTTGGAGACAGAGTTACTGGGTACTTAAGAGAGACAAAAGACCTGGCCACAGACGGAGGTGTCCAACTGGCTACTCTGTTTCATCTGGGGTTTTCTTGTGTAAAGATTTAGTAAAGAACTGTTATTCCTATTCGTCATATCTTTGCCTGAAAGCCCCTTAATTTCAAAATTATAATAATTCGGAGGGAAGGGGGTTACATTTTCCATTTCAAGGGAGGCTCCCGCCTTCCTCAGCAGACACCTGTCTTTCAAACCAAGACCCACTCCCAGGGATGAGGCATCTGCAGCTTCTCTGAGCAGTCTGTTCAGGTACCTCACCACCCTCACAGTAAAGAATTTCTTCCTTGTATCCAGTCTAAATCTACTACTCTCTTTCAGTTTTAAGTCCTATCACCACATGCCTTTTTAAATAGTCCCTCTCCAGCTTTCTTGCAGATCCCCTTCAGAAAGGTCACAGTAAGGTCACCCCAGAGCCTTCTGCGGGCTGAACAACCCCTACTCTCTCAGCCTTGTCTCATAGGAGAGGTACTCCAGCCCTGTGATCCATTCTCTGGACTCCCTGTAACAGGTCAACGTCCCTCCTGTGTTGAGAACCCCAGAACAGGATGCAGCACTCCAGGGGTCTCACAAGGACAGAGTAAAGGGGCAGAATTCCCTCCCTTGCCCTGCTGGCCACACTGCTTTGAATGCAGCCCAGGATGCATTTGGCGTTCTGGGCTGCAAGTGCACATTGCCGAGTCATGTCCAGTCTTATCCACCAGAAGCCCCAAGTCCTTCTTGGCAGGGCTGCTCTCAGTCCATTCACCCTTCAGCCTGTCTTGACACCAGGGTTTTCCTTGACCCAGGTGAAGCACCTTGTACTTGGTCTTGTTAAACTTATAGTTAATACTGTTAATTACAGAGTGCATTTGATGTCTTTGCTGCTCTGTCTATGAAAAGAAAAATCATCTGCCCGTTGCAGATCAGTTGTAACCTTCTAGTCAGGTTCCAAGTCACTGTAGCCATGAGTATCAAAATTGCTTTTATTCAAGAAGGTTGTCTGTATACATTATAAGGTTTTACACAGAATGTGCCAAATATGATTTCTTTTCCTCTGGTATTGTGCCTCTCTGCTGAGAATTAATAAAATGGATTACGCTTTTTAAAAAATAGTACTGTTTCACACTTGGGATCCTAAAGATAGCAAAATGTTTTTCTGTGTTGCTGTAGAGCTGTGCCTGCAAACTGTCACATCCTTTGTGGAGTGTACTACTGGTCCTGATGGGATGTTAGTATTTTTTTAGAGCTTTGAAAGAAGAGGGTGGGAGGATTGGTTTCTGTGTAGCATAAGGAGCGACTTCACACACTTGCACATACAAGTGCCAAAATAGTTTTTTTGAGCTTAAGCAAAGCAACCTGGAGGCAACATTTGGTGAGCTTGTACTGTGGCCAGCAGCTCTCTGCCACCATCTTCACCATTTGCTTTATGTTTGAATTTTAAGAGATGGGAAGAATATTTTAGTGAAGAGCAATTTCTACCCATGGGTAATGGAGTCACAGGAGGCTCCTCAAGTTCATGGTAGTTCACTGACACCTCTTTTTAAATACCATGGAAATAACCTTTTGTGTAATGTAAATACAGATTCATGTTAATCTTCCAGTTCTGGGTCACTTCTGCCATGAAGGGTGGAACTGGAATGAATTGATCCTTTCTGCCATAGGCTCACAAACTGGTTGAATGACAATTTTTTGGGGTGTTCTTTGTACTTGCTATATTGACTCCAGACTGGATCTGTATTTGAGTAGCCTTTCTTTACCCACAGTTTTGTAATTTGCTCTGTTGTTTCTTGCTGTATTTCACCCCCTCCAGTCCAATGTGTGGTCTCTCAGTTTCTTCCTTTCTGGAGAAGGGGGTCTAGGGAGACTTGCCTGTTCCTTTAAAAATGACCAACTTCCTCCATTCTCTTTCCTTTAGCCAGTGTTAATACCTTGGCTAAATAAGGTCAAACAGTTCACATGCAGCTGTGTCCTTTTTCACTTCTCTTCTGTCATTTCCTGATATCCCTGTAATTCTTGATTACCCTGAGCCCTTTTCAACCAAGCGTAACAGAGAAGATTATAGGTTGCAAAGACAGTGCTGTCCTTGAAAGCTTATCAAGGCTGAAATCACTGAAACAGATAAACATAAAGCTTCTCACATACAGATCTGCTTGAACCTGTGGAGTGGAAGACACGATGATGAGCAAAGGAGAAGAAAATTCTTTTTTGTAATAGTCGTGTAATGGCAGTAGGAATTGCAGAGGAATGCTGGGATAGTGCAGCACGTGACTTGAATGTGCTATAGGCTGTCATGATCCTGGTATATGTATCTGTTACTTGTTAAGATGCCAAAGACCTGTAGCCTCTTCATATTTAGGGTATTTGCAGAGATCCTGCAGAATGGGAAGGTAGGTTTCTGCTATGGAAGAAATGATTGTGCTTTCCATATGAACTTTATGAGTGGTGACCAAAAAACACTTGCTTGAAAACCTTGGAAAAACTATGCCAGAGGACAAGAAGGATGCCAAATTGAAAAGAGAGCTGAAATTCCTCAGTGGAGTTCTCCAGAGTCAGGGGATGTGACTTGGACCAAGCCATTACTGGTTTCTCATTTTTTCTGCATTTGCGTACAGCATATGAAAAATGCATTTTGTGTCTGGAATTGCAACTTGGAAAACTAAGTTCTGTTTGGGAGTGAGACTTGTGTCTCATAAGTGACTGACTGAGTGACCAGTCAATCACCATGGTGCTTGAAATGCTCTTTTATGTTTCTAGGGCTTCTAATGTAAGTTTGAATTGGGATTGGTTTGAGTATGTATCATGTCTGTTGCAAATGTAGAGAATTACATATGGGTTTTGTTTATTTTTTCCTTCCCTCCCTCCCTTTTAAAAGAAATAAAATTAGTGGACTATATAAAAGGATAACTTGGAGATAATTTGAAAGCGTTTGGTTTCTTGTTTGTTTTTCAGTCTGTGGTTACTAGTATGTGTTTTTTATAAACAGTTATTCTAAAACAGAATTTTCTTTTTCTCTGGCTGCTGTCTCAGGAGAAGGAGGAGAAGATAGAAAAACATTTGGGAATAAAATGTTGAACTAAACATTATAGAACTAAGTAATTCTTACATTAAATAATTGT
Source organism: Rhipidura dahli (assembly GCA_013399225.1). Taxonomy (NCBI): domain Eukaryota; kingdom Metazoa; phylum Chordata; class Aves; order Passeriformes; family Rhipiduridae; genus Rhipidura; species Rhipidura dahli. The sequence goes on from VXAC01000090.1 coordinate 373,586, forward strand.
CCTGAATGGTTTCTCCCTCTTTTTTGGGTATCTGTATGCCTTATACAGAAGAAAGAGTTCATTTTCCAGAAACTTGACTTAGTTCCTGATCATTCCAGCATATTTTTCTTCCAGATGTGGCCAAACATTAAACATAACTTATGGCTTTACTTTGGTAGCTTAAGGTAATGTCCCAGGTGTTCTTTGTACCCTTTGGTACAAAGCAGCCAAGGATGTTGTGACCTGTGTCTGTCACACCAGAAACGGGGCTCTTGCAGTGCTCACCGTCACTTCTGGCTCTGATTAGGAAAGTGCAGGCACATGACCTCTCCTCTTCAGAGGGCCAGAGGCTCTGGTGATGACGAGTCACAGTCTGAAATCTGTCAGGAAGAGTAAGGCAGCAAGAGAATGGTCCATGTTACAAATAAGTAATTTTGAAGCCTTAATTTGTCAACATTTTCGGAGAGGACAAGGAACACCATTGACTAAGATTTGCCAGGAAGTTGATAGCCTCTGAATTCAGACCCCAAGTGACTAAAGCAAAACCTGCTTGAAGAAATGGGATCCAGTAAATGTTTACAGAGGCAAAAGCACGGTTGATTCCCCCTTTTCTTATTTCATCTCCTTCTTGAAACTCTTGGAACTTCTTTTTGTCCCCTTCTGGAACTGTTCTGGCTCAAAATACACCCCTTAAATAAGAAGTTGTCTGGCAGCAGTCATTTGGCTTGGGGAATGTAAATTCACAGTAAGGTTTCAAAAAGATGTTAGCTTTTATAGAAAGGAAAACAACAACAAAACCACAACATTTGAAGCATTGGGCACCTCTTAACATACATGTGCTATTACCACCCTCTTCCAGCAGCATCTTGGCTGGTTTGTTAGTATATTAATACAGACTGCTTGCTTTGATGACACTGAATCTGTTGCTGAGGTTGTTTTGCTGCTTTTGTTTAAAGACTGGAAGTATGATGGTGCCTCACACCTTGTGGTTACTGAATTATTTAGCTGAGATCAGTCTGTCTCAGAACTCTTAACACAGAAGCTGCTCTTTGAAGTTGTATGAAGAATTGCAGGGGCTCAAATGTCTCTGCTGATGGTTTTCTATTGCCAGAGATGTGAAGCACAGCGGCTGCTTCAGGGTAATTTATCACCTGTTTTTCTGCAAAGTAATGGCTCACTCTCTTTTCCCTAAGTGGACCTTGGATACTCTTCAGAAAAAGCAGTAGTTGAATATATGAAATTTAGTGACACATCTTATTTTGCACTTCATCATTCTAATTGAAAACTACTAATATAATGAAGAAAAACACGTAAGAGAGGAATTGCAGGAATTTGATTTTGGAGGACACTAAATCAAGTGAGAATTACTGCAATGGTGGTTTAAAACAATTTATATGCACTCTGTTGAGTGATGGAAGAAGGCTTTGCTACAGCTCTACTTAGCAGTTAATCCTGGAACAGAGGAGTCCTTCAAAAATTTTTTTCCCTACTGGATGTACTTTTTTTTATCTGTACACTGATAGTCCCTGACCTTGTCCTGGCCTTGTAAAACTCTGCAGGTTGGTGTACCAATGTGCCATAGGGCCACATTAAAAAACTTGCCTCTTGCTGTGATATGCAGATCTGTCACATTTCAAAAACTGTGAGTTGTAGGCACATCTGGTGTAGGAGTAGGAAACACTTGTTTTAAAGGCTGGCAAGCTCTGGATCTGGCTTCTGTGGTGTTCTCCCATCAGTGGCATTACCGCATTGCACCATACACACCTTCCTGCAGTTACCAGCATACTCTTCCTGCAGAGATGGCCTTTGCTTTAGAGTGGACTTTCTGAAGAGTTTGGTGTCCTGTGATGTGGTCCATCAAGTCATGACATAATTTGAAAAAGAAAAAATGTAACTATTTGTCTTGTAGAATTGCTTTTATATTGGGAATTGTTTTGTTCTAGGCTGGTTATACCACAGGACTTAACTGGTGCTTGCCTGGAGCATCATGGTGGAGCCATCTGCATTACTCTGTCTGAGGGCAGTGTTCTCTTCTTGCTTTGAAGAGTTGCTGTGCAGTAAAGTAAAAAATGTGTAGTACTTGAGATCATGAGATTCTGTAATCATGTGTTAAACACATTTTGAGGCTACTGTTAGTATTTAATGTTTTATGAATGGCTGTGCTGGTACTATGAAACTAGATGAAGTTTCTGTCCTGAATAACTGCAGCAGGAGATACAGTGGTCCTTTTGCACCCAGTTTTATATAAATCATGTTGAATAAAGGCAGTGCTGAGTTTTCAGCCTGAAAAAAAAATTTTATCAGGGTCTCTTGTGTTTCTTATTCTCACAAAGACACTAATTCACTTGGAAGGCACCTAACATCAGTTCCAACAGTGCTGCATAGAGTGCCCTTAACTGTACTGCTACAACAGGATCTCGAACCACTGTAAATTGTTTTCCTCACCTCTGCCCACTTTTGTCTCTTCTCACAGCAAAAGCCAAATCCAAGTGTGGTGCCACGTTCTTCCCCTGTGCCAGTGGGATCCACTGCATCATTGGCCGCTTCCGCTGCAACGGCTTTGAGGACTGTCCCGACGGCAGCGATGAGGAGAACTGCAGTAAGTGGGAGCCTGCTTGCAAGTGAGGGCACTGCTGCTTATTTCAACTAATTCATGCTACTTAGAATGGAAACATTCAGTAGCCTTCAGCTTCTGAGTCAAATATTCTCTCTGTTATTTATGACCCAGATGATCCTTGGTTTTTCACTTCATTAATGAGTCTGCCTTTTTTTTTTTTAAGGGTCCATCTTAGTCTTGCTTTGTATATAATGCCTGTGTGATACTTCAAGCCTCTGAAATGAGTTTTAAGCTTCATGTTTGCTTTGAACATGTTCTCTGTACTTAAATGCAACTCAAATTGGGCAAATATTATCTATCATTTGAGTTGTTCCGTTTTCATTTGTCTGTTTTTTGTCATAGAAGAATATGATGTGTTTGGTCATCAGCATATCTAGGTTTCTCTGTTTATACATGTTCTCAAACAAAAAAAAAAAAACAAATAATGGCATATTCAGTGAAACAGTTTCTTGGTAGGAGAGGGAAATTCTTGAAGCCAGACATGCCTGCCAATGCACAGCAGCAGGGAAGTTGTAGCAGAGAGATGATCTGAAGTACTGCTTGTTTTGGGCTAAACCCTCTGCGTGTGGCTGCATAGGTCCATTTGTGTCTGTAAGTCTAGCGGGGCTATATCGTAGCAGTAGGGAAAAGTTATGTTGAGTCCAGCAGCTCTCTTGTTACTATCATGAGCTGGTGAAAGCATGGGTCTCTAAGTGAAAGCTTGCAGCAAAATACTTGCTCATTCCCTGTCAGAGCATGCTGAGGTTTTGTTTTCAATGACTTTTAAAGGTCAGGAGGAGGACAACAGACAGCAGCTTTCAAAGATAACAAAAGGGGCAATCTTCACAGTGATCTATCACTGTCTGCTTCATGGAGAACTTGCCTTTCTTGTTGGTGGTTGGTGTGCTTTCCCCCACAGCATGAACTTCTCTTGTGGTGGCATCTGTTGTTGGCTTGGAGAGTCTGTTTTGGGCCCTGAAAGGACTGTGGGATTGTGGCAGGGAGTCAGTGCTTCTGTGGAGCGAGTGAAGCCAAAGAGGCATCGAAGGCTAAGGAAATTACTCTGGGTTATGCTTGGACAAGTGGACTAAAAATAGGTTTTGACAAAAGTGCTTTGAATATCCTTAAGGTGGTGGACTGACAAGTGGTGAGTCTCAGCTGAAAGTGCACCAGCTTATGGAGTTCATTGGGAATTACACAATTTCCCATGAGCTTGTAGTGTGTAGCTCCAGTAAGACCTTACAGCTGATGATAACCTGCTGCTGATTTCCCCCGCTGTGTGCCAGTGAAGCACTTGGTGCTTTCTATCACGTCTAAATGTCACTGTTGTACTGCGGCCAGAGGGAAGAATGACACAAAATCCGAGTTCAGAAAGACAAAGAGAGAGTGAGATTTATTAATTAATTACTGACAGGATGATATACCCTAGTTCACAAAGATGACATAAGGTCATTGGTCATTTTCCATCCACCTCCCAGACTGATTGGCTAGAATCCACAACATCCATTCAAAAGTAGTTTTCAGTCAATATCATAACAAAGTCTTCGTAACAAGCTGCAGGTGGGAGATAAAGGAATTGGTTTACAGAAACTGTAGTACTGTTTTTCATAGTTTTTGTGAGAAAAGCAGAGCTCTCACAGAATGGTGTGGAAAGCTGAAAGATTTCTCTGCTAAAAGCTTTCCAGTGTCCACGTCTAAATGTCTGGCCACTGCTTAGGAAGAGGAACAACCATGTAGGTTCAAGGGTGACCTCAGAAATCCATGTGGTTTGCAAGTGTGTAGCAGTTTCAAACCAAAGGAGCTTTAGCGTGTTAATGCTAAACATGCTCTTGGGGAGCTGGAAGAATCGGGAGCGTTTGTTAGATGTCCTGCGGGTTATATGCAGGGCAGACATTTTAAGTTTATTTATTTATTAAAAACGCTTTAAATGTAGCTCTTACTTCAGAGAATAAAGAATGGAAGCCAGTTAGTATTTGGAAACTGTAATCCCCTTTGGTGTTGTGGCTGAGAAGCAGTTGAAAGTAGACAAGACACCTAAGTAGCCTTTTAAGGATTTTCAGTAGAAAAGTTGCATTCTGTTTCAGTCACCCCATTACCAAAAACTGTTTGGAGTTCAGAGAAGAGTGCCAGAAATGATTAAGGGACAGAGGCTGATTTATGAGTAGGTATTAAAACCAGCTAAATTATGTCTCAGCTAAGTGATGACTATGTTGAAAGATAAGGTATGATGTATATGAGGGGTGCAAACACTGTTCCATAAAAAGGAGTTGAAATTCAAACAGTTAGAGGCTGAGAGATTTCAACATTGCTGTTGTATCAATTCAAGATAGTGAGGAGAATGGGGCAGAGAAGCAGAGGTGAATAAACCATGGCCTGGCAGTTCTCAGTCAGAATTGTCTTACAGTGAGAAAGTTCAGCTAAACTGAATCTCCTGTAATGGGAATCAAACAGTGTTTATGGTAGGCAGTTCTACCCTCCATATGTCTTCTATGTGAGCAAATGTGGAACAATGATCATGATTGGGCTGTCATGAAAATGAACAGAAGGCTTATCACAGCTGTGGGTGGGCTAAATCTCTGCTAATTGTGATGAATCTTGCACGAATTAGAAGTTTCAGCTCTCCCTGTTCAGAGAGCCAGGGCAGGTTTGATTGCCAAGTTACTCCCACATACCCAGTGAACTGACCAGCTGTGGAGCTGTGTGACCTGTGGTTGATGCTTAACAGCTCTTTAACTGCCTGGGCAAGAAAATTTCTAATGAAAGATCTCACTTTCTCTTTTTGCAGCAGCAAATCCCTTGCTTTGCTCTACTGCCCGATTTCACTGTAAAAATGGTCTTTGCATTGATAAAAGCTTTGTGTGCGACAGTCAAAATAACTGCCAAGACAACAGCGATGAAGAAAGCTGCGAAAGCCCTCAAGGTAGGCACAGGAGTTTTATTCTGTTCTGCAATATTACAACAACTCAAATTAACACAGAACAGGCTCAGCAGAAAATGTGATTCTGTTGGCTTGCTCTGTGTTGGCTAGCGCTGCAGATAGTGAGAGTGGAATGTGTAGAGAGTGTGCACATGCATGCATTGCATCTCAGTGCTCAGAAGACTGGGATCGTTTTCAGGTTCGTAAAAACACACTTTTGCAGGAAGTGCTTATAAACTGTGATCCAGTGCTCACCAAAGTTACTGGGAATCCATTTAGTACTTCTCTGAGATGGATTGGACCTGGGGGGACTGATCATAAAACCTCAGTTGGAAGCGAATCTGTCTGTTTACCAGATGAGTGAATCTTGTATATGCTTAAAGCTTTAGATCTTCATTGCTCAGTTACCTTCTGAAAGGCATGTTTAACTACAGGACAGGACTACAGTGAAAGCATTTATTCCTAGCATTCCCTGAAGACAGGGAAGAAAATTTTTATTTGAAAGTTGTTGTGTATTGAGTCTTGGGAGAATCTCAAAACACAGTCTTTGACATTTTTATTCTTTTTAACCTATTGTATTAGTCTACAGCTAGTGCTGCTCAGTTTTGTTTTCTGTAACTTAATACCACAGTATTTTATAAAACACGAAGTATATATGAATGACTTGAGGTTAACAAACAGTATGTATTGGGCATCTGCTGCTACACATTTTATTGTCTGAGTTACTACCAAGAGACCAAAGTAGAAAAAATGTGGGAGACAGTGGATATTTTCAGGGGAGATGTGATGTGCTTCAACCTACAGAAAGCAGGACACATGAAGAGAGATAAAGCGGGGTATGAAGGAAGAAGTAATTAGTGACATTGAAAGATAATTACTTTAATATCTACCTGCACTGATCAATTAATCCTTTATGGAAACAAAAACAATCCTGAGCTTAAGATGCTGATAAATATTCTTAACAGCTCACAGAGGAAGAGGTAAAACACACAACAGCAATGCCAACAGATAAAACGGGGTTTATAGTAGGGGTGTGTGACAGTCTCTTCTGTGTCATACCTCTGCCTAACCGACAGGCTCTTTCCTTCGGTTCCACATGTAAGGGTTGGACGGGTCATCTTGGTAACTCTTCTGCATGCTGAGCTACCCCACAGCCTGGGAATGTAGCTCTGCTTGGATCAGAGCCTTGGAGAGGGTCTGCCCTGCCCCAACTCTGTCGGGAGTGGAGCAAAAGGGCTGCTGAGGGCCCAGTTCGTGCCCAGGGCTGGACTACTCTTCAGTGCAGCTCTAACACAGCCTAATCAGATTAATGTGGGTGCTGAGGTTTGATGTTAGGTTTCTTTTGCTTTCTCTCTTTTTTTTTTGTTTCTGAAGCTTAAAGCAGCAGTCCTGTTCTCCTAGGTTGGGATGACTGCTTCCTCTGCAGATTAATTGGCTGGATTGCCTCCAGGTTGTTTGTTGTCATGACAATCTGCTTTTGGAACTGACAGGCTCAAGAGAAGAAAAGAGCTGTATTTCATGAAGCCATTACTTTTGTTTTCATATTTTCTCCTTCTGGAAATGTTAGGTTAGTAAGAGTGTTAATTAAAATAATTCTTTCTGATTATATGTGTGAAAGAGGACCAAACAAGGAAGAAGGAGCTCTCTCCATTAGGGTAAGAACAGCCATGATTGTGGGCTTTCTAATAAAAAAAAAAAAAAAAGAAAAAAAAAGTAGTCCAAGTAGGGGATTGGGAATGAGGAGTTCCCAAAGTGAAATGCTGGCTGTGGAGCCTGTGTGATTGGCTTTTCCCTTTGGCAGCTCAGAGCCTTCCTGAATTGCCATTTTGCCATCTGTAAGTGGGCAATGAGTGGGTACCTGTCTTTCAAACCAAGGATTAAACCAGTGTAATGTGTTCAGCTTCCCATCTGAATGTAAATGACGGTTCCCTCTGGAGTTTGGGTATGTCTGTCCTGGCTTGCAAACACACCAACTACTTTGTGTTAATTGGGAATTAGAGGCTACTGTGGACAGTCTTTAATTTCTCACAATTCTTTCTACAGCAGGTCTAATTACTGTAATTACACAGTACCCAAGAATCCTGGTCATTAACTAGAACTCGAGTGCTCTGGGTACTTAGGGACAGAGCAAGGCAAATCTGTAGGGTGTTATAAAATGAAGATAGAGGGGTTTCTTCCCACTGGTTATGTTATGTCAAATGTGGTAGCTTTAGTTCAGTGTAATTGAGTGTAATCTGACATATGAGATTGTCCTTGTGTGCTGTTTTTCTGTCTGTAAATGTGTTGATTTAGAAGTCACTAAGCTTCTAAACCACTGCATGATAGTGTCATTATCACCATTTAACAGATGGGGAAGAGAGGGCATAGATCAGCTAAAGGAAATGCTCCCAGAGTGCCATCCTGGCTGGTAGGAATAGAGCTTCATCTGTGCTTGTCTGCTTCAGGGGCATGTCATTAGATTTAATCAATGTTTGCAAACTGTTTTGAGATACTATGATAACATGGGAAATAGAAGTGTGAATTATTAATTGATACTTTGCTTTCCTTCTGCTCTTGGATATACTGACAAGCTTTTTGAATCATCACCTCTTCCTGCTCTTCCATGAACTTCAAAGGCCTCTTTTATCCTGCTGTCATTACTGGAAAGCTCCAGTATCTTATCAGTTTGGTTTGTGTCAAATACTCCTCCATGCATAAGGACCCTTTCAGTCAGGAAGGGTCACTCTGCAGACTAGGAAAACAGGAATGTGTCCTCCTACTGAAAAACATACTGACCCAGCTTTGACCTGGACCACTTCAAAATATGCCATCCTTGATGAACAACATCTTTGCTAGCATGCTGCAAATTGAGATGAACCTGAAGATGTGCACTTATAAAGATTAATTTTAGTCATAAATAAGAGCAGATTCATTTAGGAGAAGGGAGGGCCCCGTGATTTAGTTGTGAAAATGAGAGGAAGATAAAACTTTGGAGGGCGTTCCTGCCCTCCTTTTCCCTTACCACTTGTAACTGAGTGTTGTGTACCTTACAAAGATGTCATGGGGAAACTGTCAGATTAAAAAGCACCAATTTAGCAGCAAGTCAAAGAATTCTTCTCTAATTCCTGACAGAAGTTATCTGTAGCTCTTGTCACTGCCATGATAAACTTCAGAACTATTCTTTTAATCCCACCCCGGCTATACTTTGGTCATCTCAGTTTTCCAGCAGTGAAGTAGCATGGCAAAATATTTTCCTTAATCTGGAATGTGATATATTCATCAAAGTATATGCTTGAGATTTGGGATTGGATGGAGGATATAATTGCTTGGATTATCCACACCAGTAATTGCTTATGAATTGTTCATTCTTTGTTTCTTTTCTCCAGGTTTAACAACACCAGCAGTGATTAGAAATTTCTGCTCCTGTTCTGTGTTTAATTGATCTCAGTTTGAAGGAAAGTTTCTCTCCCCCTACACTTTCCTCCTATGCCTCTATTGGTTGACATTCACAGCATCTGCTCTGGGTGTACTCCTCAGGCCTGTCTTGTCACTGGGGGGATTTCCTGTTCTGTGGCAGGCATCTACTCAGTTGGAAAGGAATTATTCCTTCTCAGTACCTTCCAACAACCATGTAAATTTGTTCAGCTCTAGGACTGTGTTTAATTTATTCTCTTAATTGGTTTGGGGTCTTTTTAATTTGAATGTGTCCTCACAGTACTTCTCCTCCATTTTGTACTTTTAGTTTAGAAAGCTTTAACACTAACAAAAGCATACTGGGTAGTTTAATTCAAACCCATTTTTCTTTCATGGCCCTTCTTTTCCTTCCATTTAAGTTTCTAAATACTTTTACTAGCTTTAACCCCGTTGCCTAGGAAAGGGAGTTGTATTGCTGCTAGTCTGTATTCACTCCGTCTGCTGCTGTAAAGGGAGGCTCTTGACTTCAGTAATATTCCTGAAATTCTAGCTCTGCTGTTGTTTGTAAACACTACCATTGTGGTCAAGTTATAAACCAAATGTTTTTCAAGTGTTCAGAAGTTAATTCTTGTCCTGTGTATTTGGTAACATCCACTGCTCCTCCTTTTATTTTTTGCGTATCTTTTCATTGAATTGACACTAGAATTTTTATGTACCCTAGTATCCTAAAACAGATTTAGCTGCATACACTGTTTTAGAAGTCTCAGTTCTTTTCTCTGTGGCATTTATAAATTGCTTATATAAAACTTGTCAGCATATTCAAAAATAAAAAATCTGACCCTGTGTCGAGGAAGTGGAAAACTGTTCAAACTGCTGACTTACTAAAATGAATTTTTTTGTGGTAATACAAGGTCTATAATGCTCATTTCTGTGGATTAAGTTATTGGCAAAGCTGGAAGTGGGCTGGCTGTAGAGGTAAGCACTAAGGCCATTGCTAATGTTTGCATTATTGGGTTGCAATGCAAAGTGGGTTTTAGAACTGACAGCTAAGTGGAAGAGACGTACTCTAATTTTTGGTGAAATACCACAAAACCTAATTTATGAAACAGAAATAGCTCCCAGAATATCCCACTCTGTATGGAGCTTGTAACCAGCCCTTTGCACGTGGTAAATTGAAATTCCCAGATGCCGTGGTGTCACTTAGACATCCCAAGGCTTTGTAGTCTGATCCTGTCTGTATACGTTTCCTTTTATTGAGTCTGTCTTTGACTCATTATTGTCTCAGTCTGTAAACTGAAGCTCAATGTGCAATTATTGTGCATAATCTGAGCCCAAATTCAGCCTGCAGCAGGAATTTAATACTCAGAGGCAGACTGAATAGAAGCAGAAACATAAGGAAGGATACAAATAAAATGTCACTGAATGTTTTATTAAATGAAGGCTTTGCCTGACCATATTTAGCTCTCTAATATCCTTCTTTTATAATACTTGCTAGATGGAAATGTTTTTGTTAGCTGTGAATTTTTTCTTTCATATGTTCCTCTATTCCCTGAATCCACACTTCCTCTTCTTTCCATTTTCTTTTCCTCAAAAGATTATTCATTTGAGAGGGTTCTTGTCAAGAAAAAATGGATCCATCTGCATAGGGACTAACAGGTAAGGTGAGCTACAGGAGGCAGGTGTTCATGTAGTTGGTACTGACCTTTCAGGTGACTCAGGAGTTCATCTGCATGTTAATTTCAACAGCACGTGGACTCTGTGGTCTGTGCTGCCTCCCAGGCCAGACCATCATTTGTAAAATGGATTTTTGATCACTTGGTAAGAAGAGCTGATAACCCAGACTCATTAAGAAACACAGTAGCTTCTGAGTGGGATCGAGAGAGGAACTCTTACTTCACTGTTGGTGGAGGCTTTGCAATCAAAGCATTTTAAAATAGATGTGGGGATCTCAGGGGCAGGTCACTGGTACACCACACAGCTGGTACCAAGTGGATTTGAGTTGCTACTTCTCTCAGCTCCCTGAGCTTGGGAGTATGACATGGTTTTGTTGCAGAACAGACAAATGTAGTTGAGGAATAATCTCTTTGTAGACCAGTATGTTGCTTCTACAGGCACTTTGGCCTGTCATTTTGGCAGAATAATAAAAGACATGCTGCCAAAATGTTATTCTGCCCCTGTTTGGAGAGCAGATGCTCTATTAAGAGCAATTACAATGTGGCAATAGACAAGCAATGACTTCAACTCTTCAAATGGACAACAAACTTCCTTAAAAAGGTGTTTCTAGACCTGGGAGGTGTCCAGACCCTTCACCTCATCTCCTGTTCAGCCCACCTTTGATGGCTTCAAGCTCAAAGTTACCAGCAGATGACGATTTGACTACTGTAAAAATCAGTTTTATGACCTAGCTCAAATCTTGGATGGGGTGTTTTGTCTGTAGGAGTTGCCATGTTTACCAACAGCTTCATCAGAGATAATAGGGAAGAAAAATAGGATCTGGCAACAATCATCTTGAACTGAAAGCAATTTCTTGAAGATAGTAAGGATGGAGAGCTGACATTGTGCCTCCAGCTTATGTTAAACACATTCTGTAGATAGATGTACTTTGGGATGCCTTCCCTCAAGGCACAGCTTACTCCCAGCATGGAAGTGCTGGTCTCACTGGAGTGCCTCATTGGACTCTTATTGTAATAACATGATTTTTTTTTTTTTTT
>VXAC01000090.1:385214-503575 GCA_013399225.1 Rhipidura dahli
TTTTAATTGGTTGGTTGGTTTTTTTGTTGCTGGAACTGAAATTGCAGTTCTCAGGCTACTTACAAAAACAGGAGATGCAGGGATTATCAGATGCTTTTCTTTTATCAAGTGGATTATGAGAAGATCTGGGAACTGAGCCTGGAAAGGCATGGGGTCTTCTCGCTTGTGCAGAGATGAAATATGAGCTCTGAACAATTGTGTCCAGATATTCTTACCTTCACTTTGTGGCATTTATGTCTAATTAAAAGTTCCAGAAAGAAGTGATGACATGGATATCCAGTTTCATTGCCTGTGTTTCAAAACTTCAAAAACAGGTTATAAAATGTCACACCAGAGGAAGAAAAGTGTAAAATAAAGGAATTCTTTTTCCCTGTTGATCTTGAGGTTCATTAAATTATCTCTTGAGTTGTCATTAGTAAAAATAAATAAATTCCTTTGAAATCCATTTTCCACGAGTTTATAACATCATGTGGGTGTTTGAAATGCACTGTATGTATTGGCATGGCATGCCTTGTCCTGGCTGCTGAATTGCATTAACTTTTTATAGATGTCAGTGTGATTTAACTGTGCAAAAGGCTCCTGTTGCTGGACTGTAGGTGCCAGACCTGAGTCCTTTTGCTGTCATTGGAGGGAATCCAAATAAAAGGCACAGATGTTAATCTTTGACTTGCTGTAAAACAAAATCATAGTTAAGGTTACCAAGTGCATTTTCTACAGTTACTGTAGAATATGACCATAGCATTTGTATTTAAAATGAAACCTTCTGTTTCAGTACAAGGACACCCTCTGGTTTTTGTTGGAAAATGGGAGTTGTCACAGCAAACACGTGTCATGGAAGAGCCTCAACAAAGGTTTCCTGGGTTAAGTACTGATGAGATGCTCTTGCTAGCAGAGGGCGAGTTAGCTTGGCTGTCTCTTCTCTTTCACTTTCTAACTCTCATTCATCAGACTGGCCTGCCCCAACCTGTAATTCTGCTTCCAAGCCCAGCTGGGAGCTAGTCTGCATGGCTCTCCCACCAGGTCTGACCTCATCAGCTCTGCACTTTTAGTTAAACCTTGTTGTTTAACCTGATTATTGACATTAATCTCAGGTAAGTAATAATGCTTTACCCTAAATCTAGCTTTGAGACCTGTGTCCATTAACCGGGTCAGCAAAAAAATGTGAGGTTAATTTATGCCTCAGTGCCTTTGTTAAACTTGGTCTGGCATTGTTTTGTCTGTAACCACTAGTCAGAAATAATTTCCCAAGATGAACTTCTGAGGATGGTGGCTGCATTCAGCAGTTTGCACTGGGACTTGGGCAGAGAGCACCACTGTCCCTTTCTTTGTTTTTAGGAGTTGTGCTGGGTTTTTTGTGCAGCAGTGGATTTGGCAGTAAGACCGGTTTTGCTGCTTATACCTGTGGTGGGGGGAGAAAAACAGATCCCAGCTACTTGAGTGTCAGTCTTTGGGGTAGGTTTATTTTGGTTTGGTTTGATTTTTTTCCCCCTCCTGCTGCCAGCAGTAAAGTTGTAAGATGTGGCTCCTAAAACATCAGGCTGCAACTCTGCCTCTGGCTGTAACTAGTTTCGCACGTGGTTAAAATCTCTCTCTTCTCACGGCTTCAGTTATATCTGGGAATAATTTGTGACATATGAGCTCTGCCAGAGCTTGTAGGTGAGCTCTTACTCAAAGGTAAAGCCACAAGCAAAGCCAACATGACCAGGTGTAGAAGTGTCTCCGTTCAGATGCTGTAGCAGTTTAGTACATAGCCAGTTACGTGCCTGACCTAAAGCCCTGTGTTTGCAATGTAGACAGTCCCCTAGAGCAGGGCTACCAAGCTCTGCTGAGAAGTTTTACTGACATTTGCTCAACAGGAATAAATGCAATGACTCTGGGCCAGCCAGAAGTCCCTTTAGCTAGAATCTGTGGTGGTGCAATGCTCTTGGTTCATAGGAAGGAGAGCAGGTGGAAATGCAGAATTGCCCTCAGAAATGTAGGTGATCCCGTGAGTGCAGGACCTCAATAGGCCCTGGCAGTTTGTGTCTATTATTTTGATAAATCCTTGCTTAGAGTAATTCTTGTTTTTCTCTAAGTGGTTTGACTTCACGGTGCTAGCATAGCTGCAGTTTTATTCTGCCTTACAGAAAATACGATTCTTTATCATCCTATAGGACAAATAAAGGCATGGAAAACTGAATTGTGGGGGATACCAAATCACTGAGCTGGTATTAGTATCAAAGTGTATCTACCAGACCTTACTGTATCTTCATGCCCACTCCTTCCAAATGCTGGTCCCAGCCAGGTCAATGGAAGCAAAGCATTAACTTTCTGCAGCCGAAGCTAAAAGCTTTTGTTTGGTTATTGCAGATCAAACTTAAGTTGCTGTGCCAGTGTGCTGTATTCACTGTGGAGCACAAATTGCTTGAGGGCGATTTTTAAAGCCCAAGCAAGTTGCCAGCTGGGGGTTCCAGAGGAAGGTATTTCATACTGCCTGATCTAAAACTAGCACACAAAACTTGATAAGTAAGTGGATTATCATGAAGAAGGAAGTTTCTTGCCAGGCTTCTGATTAAGCTGAGATTCATCCTTCGCCAAGTATTTCAGTACCTGTAACTGTGTGAAGGATGAAGCTGTTGAATTCTAGATTTTCCTTCTTTGCTGCTCTTGCATTAAAATTTGTGTCCCAGAGTCTGATCAGGCTTCCTAGCAAAGCTGGGAACTGCAGCGGATTTTCTTCTGCCTGCTGAAAATTGTGAAGTGATGAGAGACATCACAGCAGTATTTAGTCTTCATGCTGTTCCCTGAGCTTGCCAAAGTAACTCATGCTCCCATCTCACATTACCAGATTTTTGGTGCTAATTTGCTGTAAAGGATTGTATTAAAAAATCCATATTTATGAGGGATGTTAAAACATAAAGTAATTATATGGTTTTCAATTACACAAACATCAACATGCAATGGGAATTAGAAGCTGAATAATTAATTTTCTGTTTACTTATAATATAGAGTCTATGCAAACAGTAAAACCTGGAGAACGAGCTGGGGGAGTGGTGTGGAGGGTGTGGTGCCATAAAGTGCTTTTAGCATCTCTGTTCAGTTCAGATGTCAAAACAAGTATGGGCTATTAAGGGAGGTCACAACCTGGTGAGTGGGAAATGTTGGGTTCAGAACTCCTGTTGATACCTATGCCCTGTGATTAAATAGTGTTGCCATTGACATGACTGAGGGCAGGGACAGTTGGGAGTGCCTGTTCTCATGTCCTGAGCACAGAGGTGGCAGCAGCTGGAGCCACCTGATGCTCACTGCTACTGGTGTGGGAAATGACCTTGGGCAGTTTGGGTTGTGTGCCTGGTCTCTATTTTGCATGGGAAAAATACCAAACTGTTTACTTTTGAAAGGTTTATAAAAGATTAGTAAGTCATTTGAAGAAAATAAATATAATTAATCATTTCTGAGTATTATCAGTCACCTGAAGTGCACCAGCCAGTCACTGTGGGGTCTGGTCATTGGTGCTGAAGTACATCCTCTGAGGCTTCAAAGCTGAAGCTTTCAAAGCTTCATTTATTCTAACAGCATTATTGCACTACAGTAAATGCAGTGATTAACAACGAGTTCTTAAGTGGAAATGGTTTTGAGGATCTGTTGGTTTTGTTAAGAGATTTGGAAATGTGTTACACTGCACTAAAACCTGTGGGAATTAAAAACTAACTTGTTCCATTTGTTCAAGTGTTTTTTTCTTAGATTGTCATTCCCCTCTGCCTCCTTCATACTGAATGGCAAGCAAACACCAAACTTGATTGAGTGATGGCTGTCAGGAAAACACTTTTAGACTTTCTGAGGTAGGTTTTTCCATGGCAAATAGTGTTTATGGTTCTCTACAGGAGAAGACTTAGGACTATGCTGCAGCCCAGGTTCTAGACCTGAGAGGTTTTCTGAACTAAAACTTGAACTGTTGTGTCAGATAACTTTGAAGTCCCTGGTGGCTAGAGCCTTGCTGACTGGTTTGTGAGGAGGTGGTTTGGACTTAGTTTGAGGGAAAGGGAACATTATGTGCAATTAAAATGGAAGCTCTGCAAGGTATTTTGCACTGATACTTGTAAGAACCCATAGTTGTAGGAATATTGTGTGAGAAAGAGAGTGTCCTTACAGTAAGTGACCATCAGGTTTAATTTTCTTTTTTCATACTCTAGAATTAGAAAACAGTAAGTATGGGACTTCAGTTTAGAAACTGGTCGACTGTGATGAACCACAAAAAGGGGAATGAGAAAACCATATGTTCCATTCAAAATGGAACAAATCCCAGGTTGATTTTTTTGATGTTTTTACTTAGTATTGAAGCCAAATTTGTCTGACCAGATTGGAACAGGTGTGTTGGGGATAGGTTGGATGGAGAGGTTCTTCAGAGATGGGCTCAGCCGGCAGGGTGGCTACAGCAGGAATGAGAGGATGGAAGCACTGTTGTGATAAAAGATAAGGCCTGGTGGCAGTGAGCAGAGCTTGCTGTGCAAATAGCAGCTGCACATCATGGGTAGAGGCTTATGCCATGCTCCTCCTATTTTTTTGATTGCATTTAGGAAAGGGTCAGTTGGCCATGGTCTCATCAATTGCTATTGTGTGGGAGGCAGCTCATATAATTAAGACTGAGATGGTGGTAACCTGCTGTTCATATGCACACAGAGTCAGTTTTGTGATGAATTAGCTGCCAAGGTTTACAATCCTGAGCCCAAATTCTTGCTTTTTTTCACTGAGTTCACAGCTCAAGTGTGCTTAAATCACTGAATGTTTGTAGAAGCCACTGCTGGCCTCCCCCTTGTTTTCCAGACTACCTTTTGCACCTCTTGATACATAAATCCCAGTTGATAGTTAGTTGGCAGCCACATGAGATCAGGTTCTTGCCGTGACTGATAATTGCAAGAAAATATTCAGAGAGTGCCTTCCTGGCCAAGGTGGATGTAATTCAAGACTCAGTATGTGAAGGAGCGCTGGCTGGAGGTGCCTGAGGAAATGTGCAGACATGGTGTTGTAAGCCCACATTTTGGAGACTTATCCCAACAGATGCCTCTGCAAGCTGTATGGCCTGTCTGAGGTGGAAACCAAGCACATGGAAAAACACTGTGCAATGAGTTAACCTCTGAATAATGAATTTCCCAGCAAGGTACAGGAGTGCTTTTGGTTTGTGCCTTTCTTACCTGTACATCAGTAATATGGTCAATCTTTCCAGAAAGCCTGGCTTAAATACAGAGTAGAGGAAACACACTGGACCTGTTTCTCCTGTTTCTGGGCTCTTTCATTCATCATTTCACCCTCACCATATTCTCTACTTTCTTTTGTTGGAAAAACTCTTCAAGTAAAGAAATTAATTCAAATTTGTGCCTCCCCCTCCATCCCTTTTTTTTTAATTGCCTTCTTTCCTGTAAGCCATCAGGAACTTTTTCTTGCTTGTTTCTGTTTGTTTGCTTTCTGGTTTCTTTCTGTCTTCAATGTTTGCATCTTGCTCTTTTGTCACATGTGGTTTTTTGGCTTTTCTGGTGGTGTCAGACAAGAGGAACTGTGCACTAAGCCATATCCAGACTTCAATCTACTACCTCTAGTTAAAACACCTCAACATTTTGTTGCTTTATTTAGGTAAATCTCTCCTACTGAATCATTGTTCTCCGACTCTAGTCTGTCCCTGGAGGGGCAGGAGCTCATCTCGGCTTAAAACACAAACAAATATAAGAAAACCCTCAAAACCCAAGGGCATCTCTGTGAGAAGACTGGTGGTATGTTCCTTTCTGTTCCATCTCCGGACCACATCTCTTCTCTGCGATGCAATTGCCTGACAGTGGCTCTCTACAAGAACAGTGCCAGCTGGCAGTAGTTATAGCAGTCATGTGTTTCTTTCAGCAGAGATTTAATCTAAGTTTAGTGGTGTCTGCAGTTCACAATCAGGTGAGAAAAGGAGTCAGTTTCTGCTCTGGTTGTGCTATAGCTGTTAGAGCAGGAATTTCCTTTCTGCCTTTTTTACCATATTACTTGTACTGCTTATATTTTATGGCTGTGATTTATAGTGTATGTCACGAGTTTCTCTGATGCAGCTAGCAGTTCCCTGCCTGTGGTTTGCTGGGTGGGGGCAGTGTCCTGATGCTTTTGACATAAGGTGTATTTGTTGGCTGCAGTACATTCCCATTGGACACTGGAACCAAGCCCTTGCAGTGGAAGGAGGTGGTGGGGGGACATGTCTTGAAAAAGGTTACTGCATTAAACATCTGCTAGAGGAGGAAGTTTCCACAAGAACTGGGTTAATATTCTGCTTCTGGAGTGTAAGCTGGGGGCAAGCCTTTGGCCAACCCCAGCCATGTGCAGCACACAGCAGCAAACGTGGCTTTGCAGAGGCTGGGGTGCAGAGCAGCAACTGTTCCCTGCTCATACATTAAAAGGGAGGAGGGAGAGGAAGCCTTTGCAGCTGGGTTGAGTGCAGGCTGCTGCCAGCAGTTGTCTAGAAGCATTCCTCATTGCTTCGAGTTCTGTGAGTGATGCTTCAGAGAAAAATCTCCCCTGGCTTTTTTCAACCACAAGTCTTTGTCATGCGTAACGGGTGGAGTTCTCTGCTCCACTCTTCCCCAAGTTTTTCAGTTGTGGGAGACAGGAGAGGGAAAAAATTTTATCAGACTTCTTCAATATGTTACTTTCCAGGGGCTGCAGGACTGCCTCTCCAAAACCATTACTTTACTCTTATGGGAGTTGCCTCTGGAATTGAAATCACATCGTATTCTGTCTCTTTGCCTGGTAGTTAGGATGGGCTTCTTTAGCTTCTTCCTTTTTCTTTCTTTTCTCTTTCATACCCTTTTGCCTTCTACTATGCAGTGAGAGAGCCAGGAAAATGAAGAGGGTGCTGCACACCTCTGCCCTTTTCACACTGAGAAAGGAATGTATCTCTCTTTGTGTGCTATGGCTCTATCCCAACAAAAAAGCCAAAAACTGTGAAGTGGATTTTTTTCCAAAGCCTATGTTTAGATGCACAAGTAAGGTCAACTCCTAGTAGGTTCTGTACTCTTTAGTGAAAAGATCACCCTTTGTATATAACATCAGTGTGGTTTTCTTTAAACATGGTAAATAATGAAGCACCAAAGAGAACTTAATATAAGCAGGGCTTCTCCCTGCTTGAAAGAATGCTGACTGAAGCAGATATCAGAGTCCTTATTTCCACTTATTTCCTTGTTAGAGGCTTCAAAATGATCACCATATCCTGACAATTCAGTTTGCCCTGTCCTGCACCACTCTCCAATGCTTTGTTCAGTCTAAGTTTCAATGCCTTAGGCTGTGAGGATTTAATTACTATTTCTGGGGGATCATTGTAACTGCAGCTCTCACAAGTTTTCCTGTTCTAGCTTCACCTCTGCTCTAAAGCCAAGGAAAACTCAAGTGTTACATACCCTGTGTGGTTTCAAGGCCTCTACAAGCCTGTAGTGCAGAATACTCTTAACTTTTACCTTTCCTTTGTCTTTTGCATCCAGAACAAACTCTCTAGATCTTTGATTTCCTTAATAGGGTAGTGAATTTATCTCAGCTGTTTTGGGTGAAAAGCGGTGCTGAGATTAGTGAGCTTTGCCCTACACTGGGCTGCTTCCAGTCTTTCTGTGAATTGTACATTAAGTGTACTCCCTGTTTTTAATGAACACTCCATCCCAGCTGCATTTTTTTATTAAGATTTTGTGGACCAGTTCTTGCTGAGTCTTGCTAAATAACTCTTGAAAGAAGATTCTCATTGTCCAGAGGTAGGATCATGTACCGCTGAGCTTGTCTTTTAGCTTGTTACTTTTCCAGTGGTTAGATCAGCTGCATTTAGGCCCATTTTGTCATTGGGAAATTATTAAACTGCTGTCCTGTGACTTCATCTTCAAACATTGACCTCTCTATTGCCATTAAGTGCATGGTTCAACCTGTCCTGATCTCATTCTGTCCTCTGCATTCTATCTGTTAGAAGGGTTTTTCCCTGCTAGTCTCATGTGTTTGCATAGGTGCTTCATTTCAGAGGAGTACAGGAGGGATACAGATGTTATGACATCATTTTTTATTATTTATTTTACTGTTTGGGCTTTTTTGATCTCTGGAACTCAAAACAATGATCAAACAAGGATTCTCTTTCATTTTTCTTGGCACTAGCTTCTCTCTCCATGGATGGAAGTGACTGAGATTGATTTTCAGAGTCGGTGACTGGTAAATCACATGAATCCATCCTCAGTCCAACTGAATTTATTACCTATTTATGTTTTTGCTAGTTCTCAATTTCTAAACCTTGCTTTCGTCCTATGTAGTTTACATTTAGTGTTTCAGACTGAAAATGTATCTTGTGAGCCGGGGGTAAATGCATGGGAGCGTCCCCCTCCCTTGTTCCTTGAATTTAGCTTGTTCCTTGGGCAAGATCCAGTTCCAGGCCCTTGTTCCCTGCCTGGCCCAGGGAATGGACAGGGCTGGTTGCAGGGAGGGAGCTCTGCCTGGTGTCCAGCTGCTGTGGGGGAAAGGTGGCTCTGCTGCAACCTCAGCAAGTGCTCAACAGCATCTGTTTTCTTAGGCACTTTCAAGCTGTATGAAAATTATTTCAGGCAGCAGAAAAATGTTCTATTTGCCAAGTATTGCATGAAATGTCCAGAAAACAGACCTAATTAGGAAACCTTCCATGGGAGGGTAGAAGGAGAAGAGGAAGAAAATAACAGAAACTGTCAGAGGGAATTCAGTGAGGTAGAAAGTGGGATCTCTTTGGCCATAATAGTCAAGAGTCCCTCTTCTCCTTTCTTTCACACCACCAGTATTTCTTAAAACTTCCAGTCGTTGCTGCTGCTTGTTAAAAGGTGTTTTCTTTCTGTCATTTCTTGCTCCATCTCACTGGCAGTGCTGCACCAGCCCGTGTCTCTCCACTGCTGGTGAAAATCCTTTCCTTTGCCCTTCAGGCAGAGTGCCTGGAAGGGCAGGTGGATGTTCAGTGGTTTTCATTTGCTGAGACAGGGGTGCTCTGCTGAAATGAGGGAGTATGTTACCCACTGTAAAACACAAAAAGGAGTGGTTATTGCTTGTGTTGGTTATTCTGAAGGCACTCTGTTCTCTCTAATTGGGGAGAATTTTGTGGTGTCCCCCACACCAGCTTATTTGGCATTTTCTGGTGAATCTGAAAGGGATGCTGCCTGTTGGACAGTGTCTCTTAGTGACATGAGAAGCTCTAGGTTTTTCTGCTGAGCCTTGTGGTGTTTGCAGTTTGGTGTCACCATTCCCCTGGGCAGTTTTCCACCTCTGGTGGTAAATGATGTGTGCGACAGCTGCTGTTTGGCTGATGTGGTTTTAGTTCTGTTGGTGGAGAAGTGGTAGTGGGAAAGGTGCAAAAGTAGGTGTAAGTGGAAGACAAGGTCCTTTACCACTATGCAGTCTAAGAAAGGAGAGGGAGAGGTCTGTTCTCTGACAGTAAAGTGTGTGTAGGTGCATTTTCAGAAGAGATTATCAACCTGTCTTTTCCCTCTTGATTTCAGGCTGCACCTTAGCCATATGTTCTGTCAATCCTGGAGAAAGCTGCTGCTTTCTCTAGTTTCACTTGCTTAGCCAAGGTTATGCAAGGTTTGCAAGGACAAAACTCCTGTCTGTTGTCATTTAAAATTATGAACATTTACTATTATGAATTATGATGCCACCTATGTTCTGTCCAAGTGGGCTTTAAATGAAGCACAGGTTTGGTTCATCAAGGGACAATTGTCACTGCAGCAGGAATCCTTAGTCCTGGTGTAGTTCTCCTTCCTACAGGACAGAGGGAATTTCCCACTCTACAGACTCAGTGTCATTTCTTACAGCTTATCACTGTATCTTATGCTGTGTTGCCTAAAATACACATCTTTAAAATGCTTCCAAATAGGCTTCCAATCTCAGGTTGTTCAGTCTGTCTTCTTTTAGGTACATCCTTCCTAAAAATCCTGTCAGATTTCCTTGCACACTAGCAGTAGCTAAATTCATTACAAGCACTAGCTCAGAAGAGACATGTTCAGAGAAGTCCAGAAGGCAAAGTGGGAGTCCTGAGAGCTCGCACAGAGGAACCGCTTTGCTCTCTGTGATTACTCTGTGCTCTGGTAGTGGCAGTTGTGGGATTTTTTTCCCTTTCCAGAGGAATTGCATTGAAGGTGATGGGGCACAGATAAAGGGAAGTTGTAATCTGAGTCCTGTGAAAAAAATGCCAATGAACTGCAAATCAGGTATTGACACTTAAAATACAGGACTGTATTTCAGTGAGAATCTTCTGCTTTCATCTGAGACAAAGCCTTGAATATTGTGAATCTTCTAGCATGGTGGTGGGGCAGTGTTCCTGATAAATAGGAGAGTTTCACTTGCTGAGTTCCTATTTTTTTTACTGTTGGCAGTAGCTTTTTTCTTCCCTTTCTTCCCGTCTTGCATTGTCACAGGCATCTCAGGAAACTCTTTACCCTAATCCTGTGTTTGACTTATGAGACCCAATGAGCTAATAGCTTGAGAATAAATTGCTGTAGCAATTGCATTCATAAATATCATGAACAACCTCCTTAAAGTGGTGTTTGATTACTTGAGACAAAGCTTTCAAAACATTAAAACAGTTTAAAATAATCACTTGGCTAAAGCAATAAAATTCTGTGGATGCGTTTCATTTTTCATAACCCTCTATTTATTTCCCTTTTCAGAAAATGGACAAGAAGCCTGTATTAAAAAGTAATTAAATCTGCAACCCAAGCAAGACACAGAAAATTCAAAATTTAATGCTAATGCAGTTTTTTCATTTTGCAGATGATTGTTGCCCACTCACATGCATGCAAGTATGCACATCATTAATACTGACAAAGAGCTGACTGTCAACTTTGAAATTCTTGGTTTCCAAGAGTTTATTTCACAATCTTATTATGTAAATGTGGTTTTTTTAACTTGTGCAGTTGCCAGGAGAATTAGTGTCTGTCTACAGAGCTGCATGAGATGCATCTGCAAAAGCTGGGTAGGACTACCTGTTCTCTTGAAAAAAGTCACATTGCTTTGATTTATAACTAATCTTTAGAAGTTTAAAGCATCCTGACAGCGTAAACCAAGCAAATCTAACAGTTTGATGGCGGTGTTTGCCAAATGAGACAGTGTCCTGTGTGGCACTGTGTGCATCCCACTAGGGCTTGGGAGGTTACTGCTGCATAATTGCTGGCTTTCCTAAAGAAAAGGTGTGTGTCGTGAGGCTGTGTGAAAATACATAGAACAAAAATTTTTGGCAATTTGGTTAAAAAAAAAAATACTGTTGGATTTTTTTCTAGTACAACACAGGAAGTGTTTGTCAGGGGAGGGATATTTGACAAAGCCTTATTCCTGTTACATCTGGAGACCTGATGTGTTTGTTCTTGATTGTGTGTCTGATCCAACATGAGGGGAATGAGAACATTCCATGAAATGCCCCATTGCCTGGACCTCTCCTGACTGGAGGGCAGTTCTGGGAGTTCCCAGCCAGGTAGTTCACCTACCAAAAAAGTAGAATTAGAAGGCTCAATTAGAAGAGTCTCCTTGTGGGTGGTAGTCATGTACAGGCAGGAGCTGGTAGGGACAGGTGATGTGCATGGGAGGATTTATTTGCACTGGGAGAATAGTGTTCTTCTGTGAAGCTACAGTGTGTGGTACATGGTGCTAAAATTACTTTTGTGAGTGCTGTCAAATGCTATTGGAACTGGCCTTCACAAATTGTCCTATCCTTCTGAGAAAATAAATTCCTTCTAGCTTTTCATGGTGGGGAAGGAGATTCAATAGGCAGATGGTTCAAGATCATACTTCAAGGCACATTAGTTAACATGTCTTGAACCTTAAGAGGTTGTCAGTGCATGAATTCTGATTTGAAGCTTGCAGTGGATGGAGTTGGGATTCCTGTTCAGGATGGAAATGATACAGAATTTTATGTTTGGCAAAGAACTTTCCATTTCAGGTCTGTATTATGCCGAGAACACAAAGAATGCAGCTTCTTAGCACTACTAGACTTGTAGTTTGATTGTTGCACAATATTTAATAAATTATATATATAGCTAAAGGTGAGTGTCAGTTTTTCTAAATATGCAAATCTGATCACTTCCATGTGGTTTTAAGCTTAGGTTGAAAAGCAGTAACTTGATAATTGCTCACTCTAACCTCTGCAGTGCCTTTTCTGCAATCTGGTTTGAATACTACTCCTTATCCTCATACCAGCAAGGCAAATCAGTTGCTTTTTTTGTTGTCCTGGCAGCTGCAGCCATGTAGGGATGAAGCTAAAGCTTCATTCCAAAGCAGTGAACCATCACAGGTTCGTCACACCCCAAGTGCTGCCTCGCTGTCAGGGGAGACTTGTGAGCTGCAGTGTGAGTGTTCAGTGGTAAAACCTGCCACCCTCTGGAACCAGCGTGGTCTTGGCTTCCGGAGAGCAGCAGCTCCAGAGCATCTCTGCTGCTGGTGGGCTCATTTTTATGATCTGGTTCATGCATATTCAACTCATCACTGTGGGCTTTAACAGTCAAAACTTTTGTTTTGCTCCTTGTCCAATACAGAAATTTATTTGAAAGATGAAATAATGTTGGAATACTTCCCATATTTTGCCCCAGATATTTTGCTGTGGATATTCCTGTTTCATCACATTTTTATGACTTGAAAATAGGCCGCTTCAGACACTTTGCTGTGTAAAAATTGAGCTAGACCTTTCTCAAGATGAACCTTTAAAATTAGAAACTTCACACTTGAATGTCAGAGTTGTATATAATTTCCTGTGGTGACAACTCCATGGCCTCTGTCATGGATGAGTGAAATGTCTTGAGCTGTTGCTAAGTAAGTTTGTGCCTGTTTCAAGAGCTGCTGTGCTTCTGTGGTACAGATAAAGAAGTCATCTCTGGGTTGTATTGTGGCAGAGTTTTTCTGGTCCATTACAGCCACTCTACAGGGATTATCAGCCTTTCATATAAGTGTGTCATACTGGGGTTAAGCTAGTTATATTTTAGTTTCTGTTTTGCTATTAATGGTATCATGTAAGTGCTGGGTTTGTTTTGGGTTTAAAAATGTTAAAGCAACAGGAAGATCATTTTTCCCTGGGCTACACATAGAAAGCTCTGGAATAATATGTTTGATTTTCTATCAGAATAATTTGCCATCGCCTCTGTCACTCTGGTGGGTAATGTTTTCCCTTCTGGTTCCCATTACTGTAATTAAATGCATTCAGAGCATTCTGTTTCTGTCTATTAACATGTAATCATGTGATTGATTCTTGTATGCCAAGTAGATATATTTTCCAAAGGAAATATTTATTTACGTGAGTTTTCAGATCATCTATGTAAATCAAGTGCTTATGAGAGGCATTTTGACGTGCAGCTTGAACATTGATATTTCCAACTTCTGCACTTCTCCCTCCTGTACCTCCACAGCTTTCTGCTACTTTAATTGTTAGTTCCTTTACCACCATGCTTAGTCGGATGTTTAAAGCACTGGGTATTTAATTTGCCAAGAGAAGATGTTACTGTATCCTGTGGATTTTTTTATTGATCAGGATTTAGTGGGAGGCTGACTTGCCTTTCTGAACACATTGCTTGTGTCAAGGAAAGCTGCTGACCAAGGATATGTTTAGACATTGTTAATGATCCAGAGAATGTACTGTCAAATATTTTCTTTTCAGTCTATTTTATTTCTTTGGCATCACATCAGGTTAACATTAAGCTTTTTGTGTTTGCATCCTTTTGTACTATAAATTCTTTGCCTTCTTTGTGATAAGTGTATGCAAACCATGTGACTCTGATTGTTTCTCTACCCTCTATTTCTTTTGTTCCCTGATCCATGGGAATAATATTGCCCCTGAACTACAGTAGAATTTCTAAAAGTAGCCAGTCACTGTAAAAATGAACAAACCTAAAGCACTCATACAAACACCTGTTCTTCAACCCCAAAGAATTAAAATGTATGCCCATGGGTAAGGCATTGATGATCAATACTGTCTTCCTTCAAACTGCCTTGTACCAGAGGTCAGGATCAGTGTGAGCCTGTCATTCCAGAATCGTTAATCCTGGGAAAGCGTGCTGTTGTCAGTCAGAGGGACAGATTTGGCCAATGTTTTTGTTGATAACCACAACACTGAGTTTAGGTCAGCTGAAGAAAGACTGATGGTGCCTATCCAGCACAATGTTATCAGACACAGGCACCTGATTTGAAGAAATTTCTTAACCCAAAGAAGCACTTTGCATTATGGCCCAGGTATTTTTGATTTCAGACTGCAGACTTGTGCTGGGGATGCAGTGGCTCAGCAGCATGTCACTAATCTAGGAAAGGTATTGAAGCCCCATCTGTGAGCAGACACTCACTGCATGCTTCATTTACTACCATCCTGCACTGAATAGACTTCACCTAAAAGCAGGAGCTGTCTTAATCTTCAGAGATGTAAAGAAGGATGTTTTAATGTCATTTCTTTATCCTGAATCTTCCAGTCCATTATGGCTTTAGAATTTATTGTTGTTTGTACTGCAGACCAATTGCAAAGTAAATGAGAACATCCCAGCTGCTTGTGCTGGCATAGCTGTGGCTGCATTGACAGACCTGGGAGCAGGGTATTGCTGATAAGTCTTGTGATCTTAATCTGCTGTTTTATTCATATTAAAATGATTCTAATGAACCCTCTGTAACAGAGCATCTTACTAGGGTAGAAGGATTTTCTAGATGTATTTGTGGAGCTTAGCTTTTCGAATGCATCCTCCAGAGAAGGAAGAGAGCTGCTGGAGGGAGTCTGACATTTAGTCACGCATTTGACAGTGCAATTCAGAGTGCTTACTTGCTGAAAATGTGAAGGCATTCCTTGCTGTAGATCTTCTCTCCTTCCTAAGAGGATCTGCATTGTTGGCAACTGGTTTTGCAAACCAAGGAAGACATCATTTTTATTTTTAGAAATACTTTTCTGTTATTTCTATTCTGCTTTTAGCTAGAGGACAAATATGGGAATGATCTGTCTAAAGGCTTCCTGACACACTGTAATTGTCACCAGAGATCATAAGGAGAAAAAAGGCATCCTTGACACTTGGGCCATCTAATCAAAGAATTGAGAGAATGAATTTAGTTCCTTGGTCATCTGTGATTCTACTATGTGACTTACACCAAGTTTCTGTTGCAATAACTTTTTATCCCAAATTTTTAATATAGCAGTAGCACTTCATTTATGTTCAAAAGGTATAGCTGGAGATTATATAAATTGTTTGTTGATTGCTTACTTAATCATATAATCATAGACTGGGTTGGGTTGGAAGGGACTTGAAAGATCATCTAGTCCCAAGGCAGGGGCAGGGACACTTTCTGCTAGATCAGTTTGCTCAGAGCCTCATCCAACCTCGTTCATGAACAGCATGGGGGATCCATGATTTCTCTGGACAACCTCTTCCAGCGTCTCACCTCCCTCACCATAAATAATTTCTTCCTAATACCTAATCTGCATCTGCTCTCAGTTTAGAGCCAGTTCCCTTTGTCCTGTTACTACATGCCCTTGTAAAAAGACATTAAAAAGACAGTAACTATTAGTGTCTTGTCATTTATATCCACCAGGACAGAAACGTACTGTCACAAGTTCACTTGAAAACATTGTTCAGGAAGAAGTTGGGAATCCATTTCTCCTTTGGCCGTGTCCTTGGAAAAGTTAGGAGTTAATTCATGCAGTTCCCCAGGGCACCTACAACAAGGTGTTTTGGAATAGGGTGATCTTGATTGGATCCTGCTGTATGTTTGCAGTTCAATTCAAATTGTGTTTCTCCTAGTCAGTTATTCACTTCTATCGATGTGGAGCTCCTGTATATGGAGTTTCCCTAAAAAGTTTTGAATACTTTGTTACCCTGACTGCCAGAACTGCCATGACCTCTGCATGGGTGAAATGGTCATTTTTCTGTTTGTGGAAAATGCTTCTATCAATCAGCAATTTGAACTACAACAGAAAAAATGTAACATGGTCTGATTCTAGGCATTAGTCTTTGTTTTGTAGCATGATTCTTTTATGCCTTGTTAATCCTTTAGAGCAGCAAGAAGACAGTTTAATACTGAAGATCCATTTCACCTAGGAATTCCTATAAGATAACACTTCAGAGTTGTATCAAAAAATAATGTGGGGACAAAAGGATATTTGCAAAACAAGCATTTACATTGTTATCTCAAAATACTCACTCTGACCTCTAAATCTCTCTATCAAATGTTTTTATTCCTTTTTGTATTTTTACATTTTCATTTAAAATTAGTTCAGTAATTAAATAGAAGTTCCGAATATCAGAATGTGATTAAGTCACTCTTTTTCTTTGTCTGTGCAAGTAAATAACGATGAATGAAAGTTTATAATTTGTCTCTTGTTTTCTGTTTTGTTTTGGGGTTTTTTGTTGGGTATTTTTTGCTTACATAGGTAATTTTTGTCTCCTGAGGGGATAAAGTGCTTGGATAGCCTTTTTGTAGTCTTGACATATAATTCTAATGACTCTAGCTATGTTATCCCTGCTTCTGATTTTATATTTTATGTGGGTTTTTTTTCTCATTAAGCTTGGTGTGCATTAGAAAGTCATATTTTAGTTCTTTGAAAGAATGTCTTTATTAATTAAATCCACTAATTATCAGGAAGAGATTAATACCTGCTCACTAAAACAATGCAATTAGAAGTGCTCCCAGAGTACTCTTCCTCAAAAGATAAGTTTATGCTCATTCAGGTCTGCTCTTCTTGGAAATAGATAGAGGAATTTTTGGTGCAAATCAGTGATGACGGCCAAAGCATGAAGTAAACATGAGAACAGAGAAGGCACTGAGGCTCATTTGGTAAAATTGCTTTTGTTCTGTTACAGAGGTGGGGGAGAATTTTTGCTGTTACTAATTAACGGCAGGAAGAAGCATCTGGTGTTCTACTGAGGGTTTTTACTTGGGAAGTAATTCCTTTGTTAGCATCTTCATAATGATCATGTTCACACAGTCTGTGTACATGGCGGCCTCTGTTCCCCTGAAGTTGTGACCTACAAGCCCCATGGAGTCTGGGGGATGACACAAGTGCTGTGGAGGTACAAGGGAGGGGAGACTCATTGCTTCTTGATTTATTGACAGTTCAGAGATGGTATCCTCCTGTCCCCCCTCAACTCAGCAAAGAACAGCGCTTGTTTGTTAATTGTTTATAATCGATATGTGAGAAGACACTGTTTTGTTTCGGCATCTTCAGAAGCGGAGTCTGAAAGGATCCTTCTAAACCATTAAAATTTAAACCCATTTACCATTCTGAAGACAATTCTGAATGTTATACGTTTCTGTACATACTGAAAAGAATTAATATAAACCCCATATCATGTAAAATATTATGTGGGTTATGCTGTTCATTGATGTGAATTCCATATTCAGTGCTGCTCATTCAGCTGCTTCTGTTCAGTTTCTGTGCATAGTTAAGTGAAACAGTCCTCAGGTTACCTAAATTTAAAAGATATCAATAATTCCTTCCTGAATAAATGTGTTAGAAATACACTATCTACCACTTTAAATCATCGGTTCAAAGAAAAGACCAGTCAAGCTGAAAATCCAGCAAATGGGGTCAGTATGCTGTGTGAGGCAAAAACATCATTCCCTTAAAGAGTATGAAAGCCAAGTGAGAAGAACAGAAGCCAGAACAGTTATTAAAATTTATAGTAGTCAGTGAGCAATAAAACAGTTATCTATTACTGCATTTCTTCATGGTGGTCACACTTCCAAACAAGTGTGATGTATATATCATATACACAGCTCTGTAATACCGAGCTAAGCAAAAATTAGAGCAATACAACAGTCAACTCTGAGGAGGAGGTCTGATACTGGTGGTGACAGCAGTTGTTCACTTACCCTATTGGCTGCTGAGGGATGCCATCCTGAGTTCCTCTGGGTTGTGTGGTCTTAGAATTGCCCGTTTTGCTTGAAAAGTAGTATATTATTAGAAGTTTTGCACCAAGATAAATGTTGGGACTTGCAAATTAGATTTAGATTTTTTTCATGTTTGTAGAGGTGTGGGGGGAGTGAAGGAGAAGAAACAGTGCAAGAAAAGATTCATTTATTTAAAACTTCATGAATGCCAGATTTTGAGTAATTTTCTTTCTAAGTAGATCTGCAGTGCATGTCATTACCCACCCATTTCCTTTTAACCTAACTAGAAGAAATGCATACCCTGTATTTTGAGGGGAAATATGCTAAGAGGAAGGTTCTTGATTTACCCCTTTTGCAATCACTCCTCTCATGGGCCAGGTGAATTTTATAAGTAGCGTGGAGAAGACCTGGTTGAATATTTTCCTTATTTTTCAAAATGAAGTATTAATTTGTTAATCATTTAGAGATGGGAACATGCATTGGTCATAACAGAAGGCCAGCAATGAAGGTAAGGGAAGCTGTGCAGGTGTGTTTGTGTGAAGACATGCCCACCAATGGCCTGCTACTGACACGGTGATTTAAACTCAGCCATGTGTTGATGTACACCTCAGAGGTTCAGCCGACAGCTCTTGGGTCCCTTGGGCTCAGCAGGAGGGGAGGAGGCTGTGTCCCTACCATTGTCCAGATAGATTTCTACCAAGGATACCTGTTCTCATTCACATGTCCTTCCTGGAAGCTGGTGGCTAACCTGTAGTCCCCAGGACTGGTTTCTCACTCAGATGGAAGCTGTGTTACTTCAGCAGCACAGCACATTAATAAATTTATGTTTGCATCAGTGCAAAAAATGAAATGTCTCTGTCGTTTCAAGCCTCAACAAGTGCTTGGAAGTACCATACTAGTATTGGAGCATGAAACTGTTGAATTTGTTGTGAGTGCTTGACAGCCAGTCTTGAGGTTTTGTTGGTATTGTTGTTTTAATTTGTTTTTTAAAAAGAATGGCTTTGGAGACATTACTGAGAGGAATTCTGCAAGACTAGTTGCCATGGGGGAATCAATATTAAGATTGTCAAAATGTTAAGGACCTGATCTGAGTATAACACACTCCATTTTAAATGAGTAGTAAGTCATCTGGTATTGTAGTAATTAATCTGGTGTAAATGAGATTAAAATCAATATCAGATTAGTGGCTAATGGGACACCACAGATTGGTGTGGGTGTGATTTCAGGGACTGGGGAGAAATTCCTATGGCCTGTTCTGCTGTGCAAACTTTTCTTTGTTCTCTCCCCTGTTTTCTACTGTGCTTCTCCTCTGTGCTTGAATTGGCAAGCTCTCATAATTTTTTGCATACAATTGAAGAGCTCTCCTTAGGAGAGAGTACTTTGAAATTGCCTACTAATCTCTGCTAGGAAAAAAACCCTGAAACTAGAACAGATGGGGAAAACTTATATTTATTAAATAGATGTTACAAAACTCAAATCTTTCTGCCTGATATTGGTGCACTTGGCTTGTATTCTTACTGTTCTTTGTCGAGCCCCAGTTCTGTCTGATTTTCTCACACGCTTGCTGTGTTCCCTGCTTTCAGGTTGCAGTACAGCTGGCTGACAGATGAGGGGGAATTGCATTTGTTTTTCTTTGAACAAACTGTATTAATTATAATGCCTCCCACTGGGCTTGCAGTTTGCTTTAAGTAGCACATATCATTAGCTTTTAAAAACCGACAGGATCATAAACTTCATATTATTGTATCTTAAATGGTGTATGATTTAAATGCATGGTATAACCACAAGGCAGAACAGCAAACCTGCACTCACAGCTCTGGGTACTACAGAAAAATGTATTTTTCTTTCTGAGGAAGAAGCATCCGAATTAACTAGAAGGGGTATAAAGTAAATTTTTTTTAGTCAGCAGTGCAGGTTAATTGTTAACTGTTTGTCCAGAGCAATCAAAAGTGAACATAACTGCAGTCTTAACAGATGTGTTCTTTTCTCATATACATATACATACATTATTGGAGAATGGGTTCCTGGCATGTTTTCTTCCTGCCAGAAAGCTTTTGGTAATGAGCAGCAGACTTAATCCATGGACACATTTTGGCTTGAATAATGGAGGTCTGTATCTTCTGTTTCTTGCTTTTCAGCCTATTTCAGAAAATTCTGCTAGACAGATAAAAGCATTTGCTTGCATCTTTTTATGATATTTTAATGATCAGGAGTTTTTCAGAGTGAAAGGGTGAAAGGAAAATTCCAGGATACCTGGTTTACTATAAGGTATCAAGAAAAATAGTAAAGAGCATGTACTATGTGTTTTATAAGGGTGTCATTAGTTGTAGGAGAAAGTCATATTCTTGGACTGTTTCTATACAATTCAGTCTGAGTTAGGGTTTGTTTAAATCATCCCTTGAAGTGTTAAAAATTCACGGTATAGGATGGATAGAAGCTTTCCTGAGCTGGAAAAGAAGGAATTTGCATGAAGTATTTAAGATGTTTATCTCACACCGTGTATTGCCATGGCAAATGCTTATGGTTTGTGGTATGCATTCACTAAGTATAAGTAAATAGAACAGATGGAGTTGGTCTATAGGCTTCAGATTAAAGGAAATTTTCCGTATTTAAGAAAGTATTTGCCTTGAATGATGTAATGCAGTAGATTTTTTTCACTCAGCCCCTTATTTAAAAGGCAGTGCAGTATAAAGGATCATTAAATAAGGTTCATTAAGTGAAATGTTTTATATCCAGTTAGCAGTGAAACAGCAAGCAACTAGTAAGCAAATGAATAATTACATGTAGAGTTTCTACAAAGAAACTATGCCAAAGACAGTCAGGAAAAGGTTTGTTGCTAATCTATCCCCCGTATGCTGATGGAAATGGTTCAGACAACAGAATGAGAAGGATGTGGTTTTGAAAGATCTGTGCCACTGTATAGCAAGCAGTTAGTCCAAAAAGGTACCTAGATTAATACATCTGAAATGTTCTGTATCTGCTTCCATTTGGGTGGGGCAAAGCAGTTTGGCTTTGGTTTGACACGTGTATCTGACTGGGATGCTCTCAGCTGGAGATCATTTACCAAAGACTCCCATAGTGGAGGACTCATGCACAAACAGGATTAAGTTCCACCAGAAATGTAACATTTGCATCCTCTTACCTCAGAAAGACCCAGCATAGGCTGATTTTTCCTTTCATCCTCTATCATGGTTAGTTAAATCTTTGTTGGAGAAGGGAACACCTTGGTACACCTTGCTGCTCTCATCCTAAAATGATTAAAAGCAAAACACCTTAAGAGAGATCCTTGAACTCTACAGCTTCAGGGTATATGAGTGGAAACACTCTTTCTGTTACATTTTATTGCTTTGTAGGAGAGAATTGGAGAGTCCTTGGGCTGGTAAGGGGGAGAAAGAGGAAGGATGATGCAAAGGAGGCATGGGAGGAGGCAGCTCTGTATTCCTTTCTCCATAAGTAGGTTCATGTATTTACATGTTGTATAGAAAAGCATAAGCAGTCCTTGCAGAGGATATGGAATGTGGCATCTCCTGTTGCCCAGGTGAACTCTGTAATTGTTAGGCCACAACCTAAAGGTTAGGTAGGTTCAGTAACCTGGGGGAGATGAAAGAATCACACAACCCCAATTTCCTTTGTTTTCAGATGCTAGTGAAGAAGGAGAATAGAAGAATACTGATTTTGTGTTAAATGTCATAATGCTGCAGTTCTCTTATAGAATTAGCATGCAATGAAGAACATGCATAATATTTGTTCTGTACAATGAGTATCAAGTTTGGAGTGTTTGTGTAAGATGCAGCATTGAAAAGAGGTTGTGCAGCTTAGAATATGTCATTGTTTTCTCCTTGATCTCTACAGATCCTATTACTTAAAAACTGGTTCAATTATTTTCCTGGATATGATCTCTTGGTACTCATCCTTAAAGCATCCTGGGTTTATTCCCAAGGGCAGAAAACCTTTCCTTTACTGAAATTTGGCAAGTCACTTTCAAAAGAATGCAATTTTTCTGAGTCTGAAAACCTGATTTATTGCTTAATCCCCACAGAGGATGTAGAAAGTGTCATATGTTATACATTCTATGGTGTTTTTGTCTAGACAGAGTATTAGAGTAGGGTTGCAAAGATACTCAGGAACATCTGCAATTTCTAAATGCAAGAGGACTGTGTTACTAAGTACCTTCTCAGCTGCCAGTTGCTTTTCACTGAATACTTATGTTTTTTTAATAAATACAAATGTCTGTAGTTGCTTCCTACTAAACAGCTTTGCCTGTTTTCAACTACTCAGATCTATCACTAAGCAAGTAATTGCTTTCATTGCTTGGGTTTTGCTCAGAACCAGAATCACTGTCTGCATCTGACATACAGCCTTTGAGATTCTTGGTCAAAAATCTTAGTGCAGAAAAAGGATGAAGACATACACAGATTTTCCTTCACAGAGGTCTGGAAATCAGTGGATGGGTTTCAGATTGCTGACAGCTATCCCAGAGGTCCCTGTAGGACATAACTCAGGGGAACTTCTTACCATCGTCGTGGTGGGTGTGTTCTTGGACAGTTCCAAAGCCCTGATGTGAACAGGAAGAGACTCTGCTCAAGGTGACAATCCTCACTCCCCTGTCTGGTGGGAAACACTTTGAACTGATGCCACGTGGCCTAAAAGGCTCCTCTTTCGTTTTCCCTTTCCCGTACCATTCACGGTCCCCTGTGAGAGCTCTGACCATTTCCCTTGAAGGGACCTGACCCTTACTCCTGTACCGAGGTGGCTGAGTGAAGTGGTCACAAAGATGAGTCAGAGGAGAAAAGTACCAATCAAACATGAAGATATTTGGGGACTTCTGCATCAGGTCCACTCTTACTGAGCTGACAAAGTTAATGCTTAATAGACAATTTCCCTAAACCAGGTTGATTTATTTCCGTGAAACATTCAGTTGCCATAGGCCTCAGGTATGTTTGGATTAAACTTGTTAAACCAGTGCTTCTTTGTAAGCATTGTATTACTGGGAATGATATTTAAACTGTGCCATGAGGGACAAATTCGTGTCCAGCATCCTGCC
Source organism: Rhipidura dahli (assembly GCA_013399225.1). Lineage (NCBI taxonomy): Eukaryota > Metazoa > Chordata > Aves > Passeriformes > Rhipiduridae > Rhipidura > Rhipidura dahli. Next base: position 408,082 of record VXAC01000090.1, read on the forward strand.
AGACTGAGGATTTTCCATTATACCGAGGTCATCCTGCTAACCTTCACTGGTTTCAAGGGAAAATAAGCTCATTTTAAACCGCACAGTAATTAAATCTGCATGCCTACTTGACTGAGTTAATGTTTAATTAAAGCAGAAGTATTGTGGTGGGGTAGCTGAAATAAATGACTATTTGTAAGACTGACAGAAAGTGGTTTTTCTTCTTTTTTTTCTTGGTTTCTTTTAGGTTTTAAAAATGCTTCTTGTGTGGTATGTAGGTATGCACTGAGAAATCCGTAGGAGATCTGAACTAGCATTTTTGAAGCATGTTTTGTGAGGTTTGAATAAGAGCACAGAAGATTTCCATCAGATAAAGATGCAGAGTACAAAAAGATGAATTTCACACCAAATCATTCATTGTATTTTTGTGTATACATCTGTGTAACACTTGCTAGCCATTAGCAGAATGAAGATTCTTTGGTTAAGGAAATTTGAGGCTGGTTTACAAAGAGCTTTGCAATTTTATGTGGTTGGATGTATTTAACTAAAGTCAGTCTATGAAAACACAAAACAGAATTTATCTTTTGCTTCATTTTTAAATTGGACATAGTAAACACGTAGGGATTTTTCCTCATTGAATTGCAAATTATCTGTGAAACAGAAATCATTGCTTTCTGACACTGTACCAGTCTAGTTTGTTCAGAACCTCCTGGTTTATAATACACACGTGGCTCACAGGTTCACAGCTACTCACAGCAGCCCTTAGTCTAGGGAGACAGAACAAACACTGTATTCATTTGCTTTACTGGCAAGGATCCCTTGTCATAGGTCTTTACGACACTTGCTGAAAGAGCTTTCTTGGCATTCTTGGGCTCTTGACTTTCAATGCTGTTTCTTATTAATTACTTTTTTAATTACTCCCCAGCCACCCTGATTTTTGTTGCAACAAGATATTGAACTATTCTACAGGATTGAAAGAGTCTACAAAAATTGAAAACAAAAGATTGTAAGAGAAAATTTACCCATTGAGTCAGTGGCTTGTAGAGATTATGGGGAAGTAAGGAACAAGTGCTCTCTTAGCAAACTTCTCTTGTGCTTTTGAAAATCTTCTATCTGATTAGAAATTTGCAAGATTTCTTGACAGGTGAAAAAAAATAGATTTGATTAAACACAGCAAGATTGAAGCTTTGAAGTTAAGATTGAAAAGGTGTTTGAAATACAGACGTCGTTTTGTTTAAAACAATAATGAATTCTTTTAGTGGGCAAAACCCCCTAATATTGCCACTAAGATTCTAAGGACACAGGCTTAAATGAAAATAATCTTAATAGTGGATTGAATTACATGGGGCTATATGGTGTGGGCCCCCAAAATCTCCTTGGGTTTGCTGAGGTGTGTCACTGGTCCTCTTTGAGCACATTTGTGTTGTGGAAATTGCTGGGATCCCCATCCAGGGATTCTGCATCTTCTCTCTGTTGTCCCAGCATGGGATTTAGATGCTTCCTTAGTCAGTTGCTAGATTTTGTATTGTACAGTGTCCTTCACTGAAGGCACTCCCAAAACAATAAATCATAATTGATTACGGAGTCTGCCCTAGAAAATGAGGAGAGTATGTGCTACTGGACTAAGTCAAATTTTTTCATGTAATTATTTTTCTGGACCAAGTCAAACTTTGACTCTTGCCCTCTCCCCCTACCTCTTAAGGGAGGAAATGTTCATTACCTTTTCAAAATCGACTGTAGAACTGGACATCCAAAACTATTAGCCACCCTTGAAATATTAGGCACAGTGCTTAAATCATAGTCAAATAAAATTCCAGGTCTGAGCTCGATCTAAGCTACCTGGGGCTGATAGTAGTCTGTGTCTCAGGGAATGGCTTGCTAATGCCCTGCATGACAGGACAAGTGGCACTGGGCAGCCTGAATGTTCTGTGAAGTCTATAGCACTACTAAGCATATGGTTCATATGAATTGGAGCAACACTCTTATTTTAAATTATGAAATTTACACTACTCCTCTATGCTATATTACTAAAAGCCATTAAAATCACATTTTGGTTATGGCACCATCTGAGGTAAAAGCACCATGCTTTCAAGAATGACTGGTTTGAAAAATTTTAATTTTCAATTAAGCTTGAAAGGACAAAGTGCAAAATTAACTAACTTGCAATTAATTTCAGTAGTAATTATGTAAAAAATTCCAGGCATATAGAAGATGAGAAGCATGGCATAATTAGTTGTGGAGGTTTTTACTGCTGTAATTACAATGATGAATATGCATGAGGCTGTTTGGGGAAGGGAAGCACAGCAAGCAATTGTATTTAATTAAACTTTTAGCTGGCTTAGTTATGGAGACTGCTCTTTGTTTTAATCCCTTCAAAACTGCAGTGACACTCCCAAGGCAGGGTAGTTACACCCCAGAGTGTGAAAATTGCATTTTAGGATTAATTTTCCTGGGTAGAGGTCTCCCAGGTCATCTGTCACTTTATGAATCACAGGTAACCATTATGTTCCAATTTTACAGCTCTTGAAATTTTTGTGAGAAGCCAGATGAAAGCAAATTGCACCATTTATTGTTTGTGTATTTAAAATGTTCAAAGAGAAGGATGTTGAGTTGCTCAGGTGAGCATAATGCAGAGGAACCATCAAGCACAAGGCACGAGTGACTGCTGTACAGAGTGATGTTAGGATCAGTCAGGCCTTCAGCATCCAGAAGTCTTTGTTTATGGGGTCTTATCTACTAGAACAAAATTAGCTGAAAAATTAAAGAAAAGTTGTTTGTAAAGGCAGCAAAGAGTCATACAGACAGAGTGTGTCTCTGGGGTTTGTTTTGCATTTTCATTCAGTATTTTCTAGATATTTGGTATGTTTCACTTAGTCTAGAATCCAGTGTGATTTGGTCCTCTTTTTTTTCTTTCAATTTTCTTTCCTAATTTGTGTTTAGACAAGTTTTTAAACTGAGACATAAGCATATTAAACCAACCTCCATCTTTAATGTGTGAACACTATGTAGACAGCTTGTTAAAATACCACAGAGTGCTGGGGAGGACAGTACTGGGTTGCTCAAGGATAATTAAGTGCACCTTAAGAGCAAAGCAATAAAGCTGCCTCCTATTTGATAGTAAAGAAAAAGTAAATAATTCATTAAAGTGTGTGTGTGGAGAGCAGGGTATGGCTGATGGAAGCTGAGAAGAACCAATTGCTGATCTTGGCTGACAATCTTTAGCTGTGCAACTGGAAGTGAATCATTTAATTAATTTAAGTCTTGCTTTTTTAGGTAAGGAATAGGTTTACCTATCTTGTTGGATTATTGTAACATTTATGTGATTTGTCTCTAAATACTTAAAGGAATGGTACTAGAAAAAATACTACAGTTGGCTGTTTGCATGTGTACTATGAAGGAGTAGTAGTAAATGGTTTTGTTTCTTCCTCTTTCAAATTAGTTAAACTCTTAACCTTTCTTGGTTTAAGAATAATTTTTAAAATTGCAGCAGATGCTCATGTGTATGTGTGTGTGTGTGTAAATGGAAACATGTCTCAGCTATTACAAATTACTCCCTAGAAGCTTTTACCCAGCCCACACAGTCCCCCAGCTTTTGTTTAAATTTAGTCATGAAGCATCATTTTACCTTTTCTCTTCTTCCTGAGAAGTGTTTCATTAAATTTGTCTTGCATCTTTTCACCCTTGCTTGCCTTTAGTTCTGATCTGCCCAATAATCTAAGAATTAGTCACTGAGCTTACTTTTTATAACCCGTGGCTATTATAAATACTGCAATCATACCTCGTCTTCATAGCATTTTCTCAAGACTAAATAAATCATGCTTTTTTCTCTCTTGATATTTAAGTGCTGTTTCCCCCATTCATCATCTTTGTTTCTCATGCTCTACTCTCATCAACCTAATTCTGTCTTCAAGTAAGCTGGCCAAAATAGACTGACAGTGTTCAAACATGGTTTCATTGGGGTTTTGCAGAATCATGCCATAATACAGTTAATATCCTTTGCTTGTGATAAGCCAGTTTTCTGTTAACCTTCTTTACCATTGCTATGCATTAGCCAAAGTTTCTGTCAATAAAGGTTTGTTCTCATGTGACACATTAGCTAATTCAGTGCCTTTTAAACTATGCTAAGCTGTACTAATCATTATTATTTGCCTCCAGTCTTTTCATGCAGAATGAGAACTATAAGTATGGCACCAAAAATCTCTTCATTTGCCCTTGCATACAGTAATTATCTTGACATAGTGATTAATAATTATGATTCTTGCCTCTTAATACTAGTTTTAAAATACATTTTTCTTTCTTGCATTGTACACATGCTTTTCATATCAAGAATTGCACAATTCAGTATGACTAGTTTAGTCAGTCAGCCAGGGTCAAAGGGAAAATAAATGTTTCCACAATCTCTCTGGAAACAAAAAACAAGACTACATCTTCAGCGAGAATAAAATCTGGCACTCTCACATTCATTAGGCTGCATTTGTCAGTGCTGAATAAACAACCTTTCATCAAGTGCAGCAATTTTCTTCATTCTGTAATTAAAGATATTTTTTGCTTAATTTATTTATATGAAAACTTGCTGAAGTGAGACCAGAATTTTTATAGTGCATATTTCAAAAAGAAAAGTTCTGGATAAAGTCCCATGTGCTATACCTTGATTTACTGTCTGAAATGTTATGCTAAGTCCATCCACAGAGGAAAGGTATCCAAGTGTCCTCCACACACTAAAGGAGGAGATGAGCTCCTCCTTTCCTTTATGAATGCATGGTTAGCTTCTAAAGCTTATAGAATTTATCGATTTGTCAGTGAGGTATGAACTCCTACTGAACTTGGCAGAAGAATGGGATCATGTAACAAGTGATATAAAACTCTTTACAAGTGGACCTCCATCCTCATTGTTAGAAGGTGTTTTTCATCTTTTTTCTGTTTATCTGAAAACAGGTTTGGTGAAACAAACACAGGTTTGTCAGGTCATTAGGAGAAAAAACCCAAATTTAGGTTTCATGGGGTGTTTTGGGTTATTCAATTGGCAGAGTGAAAGTGTTGGTATTTCTTTGTTGGCTACAGGCCAGTGTATACATTCAGGACTGTCAGAGGTCTCAGGGTACTTCCAAAGCACACCTAGACCATTGTTGGCTCCAGAGGATCTGTTCCAGTGCTGCATTCTCCTTGCCACTTAGCAAGTTGCACCTCACACCAGAGTTACACCAGTGGGTAGTAAGTTACTGTGGTGCTTTGCCTTTGGGAGTAAGTGGTTCAGATTCAGCCTAGATCGTAGATAGTTAAAATTTTGCAGGATTTTTTATGTTCTTTGGAAAAACTTTGGGAAACTCTCCTGAGTAGGTACAGGAATGATAGTCCAATGATAAAACCATCAGAGTGGTTCGGGTATCTGGAAATCTAAAGGCATGGAGGCATGTGGTGCTGCTACTGTTTATTCGCTGACAAAGGCAGCAGCTCTGATCAATGAGATGTTTGAAATGAAGCTGTGATCTCTCACGTTAGCCATGTGGGACACTTCCCTGCAGTGTTTGAAAGCCCTGCACTTACATTGTTAGAGCAGGCATGGTTTTGATTCTCATTCATTTCAAACATCTGTATTTAAAAATATTAAAAGCTTCCCTGCAATGTCTTTTTCAGCCTAAACGACCCTGATTCTTACAACCCTTCTTGGTAGTTAGTGTCTCTATGGGCATCTGATAATTCCTGTTGTTCTCCACCAAGCTCTGATTCACCTTTGCTTTTTGGGTTTTTTTAAGCATGATGTCCTGAGCTGGATAAATACCCAAGCTGGCAACTTGCTAGACCTGGATTCTGTTTCAATTGTATTTTTCATTGCCAGTTAGCATGCTATTCTTTGCTGACACCTGACTACATGTGATCCTGACCATTTCTGCTATTTTTGATTAATTTTTGATTTTGATCTCACTAGCTGGGTTGATGTTGCCTAACAGCAAGCTGAATAAGCATTCTCAGTCGTTCAGGTAATTACTGAATAGTTTCAGGTTCAGAGGAGAGCCTTTTGGACCCCCCTGAAAAGCTTTCAATTTTCTATGAGCCCCTGGCAGCCACAGCCTCTGAATGTTTCCCTCCCACTCCCTATTTTCAGTGTCATCTTTTCTGATCAAGTGAGATTTTTATCAGAGGATGAAAAGCACATGTTTATCTTCTTCCTGGTGTTAATGCCTTCCAGATGCTTGTTAGTGTCCCATTTGTGTACACTAGCTTTCAAATGCAGCTTTTTTCTTTTACTTCTCTTCGCCTCATTTGCTTCCCCTTCCTTTCTTCCCCCTTCTCTCTTTCTCTGGCATTTGACAGTCTGGGTCTTGTGACCAGGAAGGCCAAAAAGGGCTGTGAAATAGCTACTTTCACAGCCAATTGCTGTCTTCTCTGCTGTTGTATGCTACTCTTTTTGGTTTTTTCCCCCTGTATGTATATATAATATTTTAGGAAATATTTAGAATTTGATTTGCAATCAGGCACGCTGTCTGTTCAAACCTTCTTGAAGGTGAAACCTGAATGCAGTGAAGCTACTAAAACCACTGTTTGGCAAGAGTTTCTTGATTTTACAGAGCTCGTGTCTGAAAGGAAACATTAACTTGTATGTCAAGCAATTGTAATGCAAAGTCAGGGTGACTTGAAGAGGCAGAGCATCTCATATTGTAACTTCATACAGGTGCACTGTTTTGTGGAGCCAAGCACTGAGCTCCATCTTGGACTGAATGTCTACCTACATCCACTCAGCTTTTGTAGTCTTGATTTCCTCCCCAGTCTCCTTTCTCTTCCTAGAGCCAGAGGGTAGCCTGCAGGCTCCTGCTGGAGTAGATTTGCTGCTGGTTTCTTCTGTGACACCCTAAAAGCAGTCACTGTAGGGGCATTGAGTAGGTATGAATGAATGGGTGATATGAAATGGGACCCTCGGGAAGGGATTAGGTGACCTGGAAGGTATTGTTGTCTGTCTTTGCAAATTTATTTCTTTTTTTACTCAAGATCACAACCTGCTCATGGTTCCTAAATTGTTAGGATTGTTAATATCTTGAACAAGTGAAGCTGTGTGTACTGTGTATCTGGCAATGTCTCCTCTTAACAATTCTAGAAAGGAAATAGGATTGACAGCAATAATAAGTAAAACAGGACATGGATGTGGTGGTAACACATTTTCAAAAATCAGAGCCATTAAAATACAGTTCTTGAACGATTAGCTTAAATTTATAAACTGCTTATAAACTTACTCTAATATAGATTTAAATCACATTTAAGCAGTATTTCTTGCCATGTATACCTGACTGCAGGCTCCATAAATCCTGCACTGCATTTCTTCAAGCCTTATTATCCTTTTCATGCTCCAGCTGTTCATAGCACTAATCAGCACCCAGGAAAAAGTTAATGTGCACATTCTAGCTGAGCACTGTGTGTCTCTTCTTGCCAGCCTCCAGAATAAACACTACAAAAATGCAATTCAGCTGTCCTGCACAGCATCCCACGTTCAGCTTTTTCCAGACATTCTGTTGAAATAACATGCATTTTTTCAGTGATGTAGATCACTCAGGATAAATTGGTAACGGTTTTGCAGTGGGTGCAATTTAGTTTCAGGGTTGATAGATGATAAAACCACTAGCATTTCATCCACACATTTTCATTTTAATTAGTTTACTTTTTGTTTTTATTTGTTGGGTTTTTCTGCCTTTTAGATACTCATGTGATTCCAAGGAATGTTAGTGGAATATGTCATGGAAACTTGGATTCTAAACACTTTCCTATTCCAAGACTGGAATAGGAAAGGCAAAGCCACCCATGACCTTGGCCAAATTTGTTTTCCATCATACTTTTGATTTGGAACTGTACTGAAGATCTTTCAAAGTTAATCAAGGTAGGGCATGCCTTTGTCCTGGCAGGGAGCTGATACAATGTCCAGGCTCTTACCTGGCTCAGAGCTCTAATTAACCTTTGCAGAAAACAGGACAGTGCACTTGCCCATAAGTTTGCTAGTGTTCCCAAGGGGATTTGGTAGAAAATAGTATGCTTTAGTTAAAGAAGTGAAGCTGATACTACAGAATAAAAGAATCATTAGGGTTGGAAGGGACCTCTTGAATGTCTCCAAAGAGGGAGACGCCATGATTTGTTTGGACAGCCTGTTCCAGTGCTCTGCCACCCTTGGTGTAAAGGAATTCTTTCTCATGATGAGGTAGAACTTCTTGTGTTTGAGTGTGTGTACATTATTCCTTAAATATTGGAGTCTTGCTGGTTGAATTTCACAGTTCTGTTAACTTTTCCATTAAAACATTATATTGTTTTGACTTTCAAGACTATCTTATACTACTCATTAATGGTATGCAAGGGATTACACAGCAACCAAAGACCCAAAACCTGGACTTTATATGCAGCTGAGGAATACTGTTTGTGCCTGGAATTAGAAATATCTCTTGGGAGACTGGGGGAAAGAGCAGGCTACGATTCAGGATCAATGGCTATTATCTCCAACTTAGGCACCTTGCTTGAACTGAAGCTAGAGCCTGGGAGGTGTGTAGTTGTCTCATGTCTTGGTAAGAGCACCAGAGCATGTTTATGCTATTACTGTTTTTCTTTCTTTGAAGTACGTTCTTGATTTATTTCCTGAGCTTGGTCTACCAAAGAGCCTTCTGGTGGGTGCAGCTTGAAATTTTTCTTCCTCAAAGCATGTTTAATTTAATGCTTGAGAGGGGCCAATAGTAGCACAAGCCTCTAAAGCTTTCAGTGCCCCAGACACTTCCTGAGTGGCATCTTCCTGTCATAAAATGTTACAAGAATTCTATAGTAACTAATGTCGTGGTACCCTCCTTGATGGTGACCCTCCATTTACAAAGGAGAAAGAGCAGACAAACAGAAGTAAGTGAACCACTTCATTTGGAGAACATTTTTAGAACAAAGTTTTTCCTTTTTATGTTCTACCCCTGCTTTTGGGCCTGGTTTTTATACTGGCTATGATTTAATCAAAGTGCACCATGATTTAATCATGTGTCCAGGAAGTGCTGCATAGATCAGTGCTGGAGTAATCCTGAGTTACATTTGAGTAACACTTTAATTTCCTCCTTCAATTCAATCCAGCTGCCAAGTCTGGACCTTTTGTTTCTGTGCTTTATGGCAGATTTTGGCTTTGCAGGTTTTTACATTGCTGCCAAGTTAATTTTAGAACTTTAGTTGCCATGACTACTGCTAAGTATTTCTTAGTTCTCTACTTATTTGCTCAGTTTGCTGCTTTTCTTTTCTTTGTGTGTGTGTGAAGTGCATGGAGTAATTATCTTGCCCTGCAGTAGATAAAAAAGGGTGGCATGTGAGAGGTGAGGCTCTTGATCTTCAGGCTGACTCAGCTGGTCTTTTAGAGCAGCTGCAAAGACTTGAAAGCCCATCTCTTGTAGAGCATGGTCAGGATGAGGATTTAAGTCTGGGGAGGAAGGTACTGGTAATGTGCTCATTCTGATGCACTGAATGAGACATGCTGGCACTGCTTCTAATTCTGCTGACTGCTGCTGTCCTGAGGTTTATCTGTGTCTTGCTGGCTACTTGTATAACTATATTTAGCTCCAAGTCTTGTGCTTAGCTTTACATTCTTGGGAACAATAACCATTGTTTTGCTCAGAGCCTCTAAAGTGCATTATACGGAGAAATCCTATTTCGTTGCTCAGAGCTCAAGTTGTTAACACTAATACCAAGAGTGATTTAAAAAAAATTATATACAGCTAGTAAGTTCTTCATATCAAGAGGTCCTACTCTGTTTATGCATGCAAGGTCATGACTGTCTTTCCAGTCATCTGAAAGAATGGGTAAAGACAGAGTACTCAGTGGTATTTAGACTTTTGATTGATATTTGAAACACTTAGACTTTTGAGGAAAATGTAGTTCTTGTCAGCTTGGGAGAATGTCCTGAGAATGTAGGAACATCACTGTCTAGTTTTCAGGGGATGATAGCCCGGCAAGGAGCCGGCAGAGGTGGAGAAAATGACCTGATGGGCAGCTTCAAGAGCTGGAGAGATCCACCCTTTGCTCCAGCTTGTTAGATTGAGGGCTGCTCTGACTGCTGTGGTTGTGGTCTGTGGGCATTAGGGACAGTGATTAGCAGGGACTTAGACACGGGATAATCTGGTGCCATTTGAAGCCAGGACATCTGTGTAGATACGTGTTGTCTGTCTTTGTCTGTGAAGCCATCACTGTTATACCTGCAAGGAACTTCATCCTGGTGCTTTCCCAGAAATCTTATCCATTTATCAAGTGCCTGTTAAGCAAAGATGTAATCATACTGTATTCCTCTGGCCAGTTCCCATAGATAAGGTATGTTTAGTATGTGTAACACCTCCTTTAGTGAGTCTCTCTCCTGTGCCTGAAACAGAGAGAGCCATAGCAGGGCAAAAACATGCTTTGAATGCAGTTGAAAACAAATCCTTTTTTCTGGTGTCTATGGGAACTGTGAAGCTGTTCAGGAGGGAAACAATGGTAACCTAGCATGAGACTTCATGAGGTCAAGGTGCTGTGTAGTCTGAGAGAGATCTTGTTTGTAGCACTGAGAAGGGCAATAGGGAAAAAAGATAACTCAGAAAAAACATCACTAGAATAAGGAGTATGCTGAGAGTTCAGTGCACAAAATCTATGTAAGATTTGTTTTAGCGGGACATAAAATCATCAAGGATGAGAAATTTAATAAGGGTTTTGGGAGACTTAGCTGGATGCCCTAAGAACTCCAAACACAGAAAGTAAATAATGTGCAGGGGCTCTGCCTGTCTGCATTTGATTTTTGTTGTCTTTAACCTTCCAAGCTGCAGCTCTGCACTTTAACCAGTTGGAATTTAAATGTGTTGTTACAGTAGCATCTTTGTTGGAGATGGACCGTGACTCGTGCTCATTAAGGCTACAGATGTCTGCTCAGATTATGTATTTCAAAAGCTTCTTCTCCAATGAACTGTGAAAAGCCAGGCTTGAGCAGAGGATTGTGAAAGATAAAATAATAGCCTCTCATCCCTATGTCTGGCAGACTTAATGCAGTTACTCTCAGATCTTTTTTTAAACTTTGAGACAGCAAATTTGTTCACAGTCAATAAAATAGACCTCTGAACACAACCCACTGTGTTTCCTTTATCAGTGTTTTCCTAAATTATTCACAAGGCTTTTTACACTGCAAAAATCTCTTATCTGTGAATTCAGCATTTCCCAGATACTAGGGTTTAATAGGCATAAATGACATTGATAAACTGTTTATATGTGGCTTGATAGGAAATGGATCTTCTTAAGGGAAAAAAAAAGCACAAAATAATAAATGCTCCATGAATTTAAATTAAACTTGCTTGCCCACTCACTCTTTTTCATGAATTTGCACTTAGCAACAGAGCAGACAGAACTTTTTAAACTTACCTGGATAATACCTGCTTCTCCTGGGAGAGGATAACTGAATTACCAAGAAATTCAGTTCAATGACTTTTGTGATATGTAAACATTTGCTGAAAGTTATTAGAGCAGAGCTAAAGAGTAATGGATTTTGTTTCCTTAAGCAGTCGTGCATGTCCAGCTGAGAGTTTTCAGGTGTTCTCTCCATCTCACCTTCTCCCTTTTACATTGTGTGCAAAATGGAAAGAGGTTCATCAGGCAGTCTCAGCTCAGTACCCCTCATTCCCTTTCACACCTCTGAATATTCACCAGGCTCTACAAAAAAACCCAGAATGTTATCAAGGAGTTCTAAGAAGTTACTCACTTCAATGTGATCAGGTATATATGAAGACAAAGCAAAAGCTTGATGTAAAAGTCTCCTGTATGCAAAACTGCCTCACAGTTCTGCTACTTTTGTTTTAGCTGTGCCATAGAGTAGTTTTGTTGCCAAAGCATTTTTTTGGAAGACCATTAAAGGCAGTTCACCTCTTTAGGGCTGAAAGCCACGCGGTGTTGATAGGCTCAGGTAATGCTACTTTCATCTATTGCAGGTTTGGATTTACTGACCTTGCTAGAAAAGAGAGGTTAGGTACAGGTTGGTCTTTCATAGAGTAAATTATACCACAGCAGAAGTGAAATGCCACTGGACTTCACTTGTGAGCATGGTTTGGTTATATCTTCTTGGCCCAGAAAAGCCACCTATAAGGCAAGAATAAGGTTGTTACTGTGGTGAAAGAAGACTTAGTTTCAATGATAGCTGAATCTTCCTAGTTAGAACTCCATCCCAGGTACAGTCTGTTTCTGGACAGGTCTGAAGACTATGCCTGTTGAGGGAACTGGATTCTTTGCATGGGGGAGGGTGTCTCCATGCAAATCCTCAACGCTGGCTGGGGCACAAGAAAGAGCACTTGACAAATGAACCAGATTCTTTCCTCTTCACAGGGTATATCTGTACTTCTCTGTGCAGCTTCATGTTAGAGACACATGGGCTAGAATTAGCTGAACTGATGGAGATGCTAATTCCAATCCCAAATGCAATATTGCTGTGTTGGCCGGTTCAAAGGTTGCACCAGACAGCTCTGCTAAAAACAGCACCCCAATGGCTCTGCTTCTGGCTCAGAGACCTCTACACACATCTGCAGGCATGCCCTTAGATTGCTCTGGGTTTCAGAGAGACAGTGAACTAGATGGGAATACAAGTAACAGATCTAAACACCTGGAAAAGAATAGAGTTACTAGTAAGTAGATAATGTTTCATTAGCCACAGTAATCCCAGATCTCCAAAACAGTATGTTAACTGCAAAGTTACCCCAAATCTCTGCAATATGTCCATGGTTGTGTGAAAAGGATTGTAAAACCAGATAAGACATGTTTGGTTTCACACTGTCTTAAAGCTGGTCATCAGGTCCCATCTGACTTTTGACAAAGTAGTTTTTCTTCAGCAGTCTGGTTAACCTGTTTGGATTTATAGAACTGGTTCTTGTAGGACCTAGAAGATGCTATCCTAAACAGATGGATAATTTCAAAAGTTTGGAAAAAAAGTTCATGGATAATTCACTTCTCATGTTTCTTCCCTTTTAGTAAGATGGAGATTAGACAGAGAAGGGACTGTGCTGCTGTGGAATGACCCTATGGTAACTAATTAGGTTTCATCAGGTCTGCAAAGGCATCCTGTTTTCAGCCTTATGCCAATGCACTGTAACCAGTGAGCCAAGCTGAATGAGAGTCTTGTGGTATTTTACTGGGATGTCATAATAGATTTACCTTCCTTGCAGTTGCCACTTGCTGCAGGAAGTAGTATTCATCCATGGGTCAGTCCTTGCAAATAAACTTCTTGATGTTTGCATAAAAGTGTTCTTCCTGACATTATATTCCCTGCGTTGGCCCTTGTCTGTGGTATGTGACATGAATTCATTTCTCAGCTGTTGAATTTAGGGAGTGTATTAAAGGAGCCAGAGTAATATGTGATGAGCTGTAATTAAAATTACTAATGCATGTCAATTCCTTTCCTTCCTTCTGCTTTCATTTATATTCCTCCTGCAGACTTAGTTCACTTTGCTGAGTGAGCCAGAGAGCCAATGTTGGCTGGAAACAGTGATTTCTGCTTTCTCTGGCACAGCTGTGTGGGGAAATAAAGTTAGTGAAGATCCTTCCTAAGGTGTTACACTAAGGTGTTACACTAACATCAGGAAAAGTCTGTGGCTTATGGCTGGCCTGCAAAGCTCTGGTCTGTGGTTGTAGTGGCATCATCAGTAGAACAGATCTGTCTGAGTGGTAGTTTTCATAGTTGGTAGCAGGACCAATAATCACAGAATGGTTTGGGTTGGAATGGACCATAAAGACCATCTGGTTCCAACCATGTGAGCAGGCACACCTTCCATTAGGGAGGGGACATCCACAGCTTCTCTGGGCAACCTGTTCCAGTTCCCCACTACTCTCATAGTGAAGAAATCATGTTTACTTTGTTCTGGTTCTTTTGTTCCCATCTCATCTCTTCTTAACAAAAGTATCTATGCTTTAAAATGGAGATGTTTAAAGGATTAGCCATTTTATGCTGCATTATCTTACTAACAAATGCAGAAGCTATTTTTAGTGAGGCTGGAAATTGTGGTTTGGTGTTTAAGCATGGAAGCGAGTTAACAAAATCAAATATTGAGAGATACCTAAAGCATCTTGATGAGAGCAATGGGTGCTTGAGTAAAGCTCTTCCCTTATGCTGGGCACAGTCAGTGTATATTTCACTATCTGTTGTTAGAGAAATGTATTAGTGGCTCTATTGCAATTCTGAATGACTAAAAAGCAGTTTTGCTTGATAGGGAAAAGAAAGGAAAATCATATGCTAAGACTTACTGTGCCAGCCTTCTGCAGTAGGAAATTAAGAATTTGGATGGATCATGCTCTTGTAATCATGTGGATTTGGGGTTCTGTTTGTTTGGTTTGGTTTGGTTTTTACTTAGCCTCATATTTTTCTTGAGGTAGATGAATGTCAGAATAGCCTGTTTGAGGCTGTAAGGAATTACAGGCTGCACAGAAAGAGAAATTCCTGCCCAAAAAAAACTTGCTCAATGGCTGCATGACCTTGTGAACATAGGGCCTAAATGGTGTCAGGGGATTGTAAAGTAAGAAAAAAGTAAAGTTAGTATTGTGCCTTCTACATGGCTGATTCTAGTGAGCTTTGCCTGGTGCAGCTGAGGTACTGTGGTTATGGCTTGGAACTGGGTGTCTCACTTGGAAACAAAAGTTCTGACCGTTATGTAGGGGTGGGGAAGATATTCCCATGATAATGCTCATGCTTCCTACTATGATGTGTGTTTTCCTCTTTCTCAGCTTGTCTCTCCCTAGTAGTTTATGTGCTGGCCCTTACTGCAGGTGAGGATGGACTGTAGGATACTCTGCCAATCTCCATGTGCTTTTAATAAGCTCGTTTTTCACAGTCTGAAGGAAAAAGGAAAACTTTCTTGTGTCACGCAGTGTGTTAGCAGAAAACACAGCACAAGCCAAAAGCAGTTTTGTATCGAAACCAATCTCAGGCTTCCTTTCTCCTTGTGTCTTACAGAGGCAGGGAGCGGCCAGGATTACGTGACGTCTGAAAATCAGCTGCTTCACTACCCGAGCATTACCTACGCCATCATTGGCAGCTCTGTCATTTTCGTGCTCGTGGTGGCCTTTCTCGCCCTGGTGCTGCACCACCAGCGCAAGCGCAACAATCTGATGACGCTGCCAGTGCACCGCCTGCAGCACCCCGTGCTGCTGTCCCGCCTCGTGGTCCTCGACCACCCGCACCACTGCAGCGTCACCTACAATGTCAACAACGGCATCCAGTACGTGGCCAGCCAGCCCTACCACAGACCAGTGGACCTGGACTCCCCGCCATCCTACTCAGAGGCCGTGCTTGACCAAAGGTATGTACAGGAGCTGATCCTGGGCCCACCAAAGCGTCACTCTGCTGATTGCAGCTCTGGTAGACTGTGCTGCTGCTCCCCGCTTAGTGCTGCTTTTGATGGAAGCCCAGTGTTTTGCACTTCTGTCGCCTGCATAGAGTCAAATTTCAGATAAATCTGAGCTCCTTCTGTGTATGAAAAGTTCATTGTCCTCAGGTCCTGTTACTGTTACTGGTATTAAAGGGATTTGAGGCTAACTCAAGTCGTGTTCCCTAACGCATGTTTTTGGTTGTAAGATGTTGAGAACGGCAGGAAAATGTATCACTTTTCTAGTAGTGATATCCTGTGCCAGTCTGGAATCAAAACGTGAAAAGTGAATTTGGAGTTTCACCAAAAAACCCCAGCTAAGGTGAAGGTCATAGCCCTGAAAAAATATTGCGCTGTTCATTTATAATAAGTATATAAAGGTGAGAGAGTTCTTCAATTCTTGTATAAAGAAATTGTATCATTCTTCTGTTCCGCACTGCTTTCCTTTTACCAAGAGGAGAAAAGAACAGAACTCTGGAACGGAAAGAACTCTTCGTATAATTTAAATAGCTGAAAGTGCCTTGAAGTCTGGTGTGGGTGTGGCTTGTTCATGATGCTTTTGTAGTTATGTAGCTATGACACTGGTTTTATTTGTAGATAATTAACCTTCATTTTAACTTCTATCTGTAAAGTCTTTTCAAACAAAACTTGTAAACAGACATCCCCTCTACATAAAAAGGACTTGGTACAAACTTTAACAATTCAGATTATTCACAATCACCCTGTTGGTATTTTTAGTATGAACTGTGGGATTTAAGAATAATAGTAAATTCCTATTCCCTGCTGCTTTTGGCTGCAGGTCCCTTGTCTTAATGTTGACTTTATTAATAATGATATCTCTTCATTATTGAGGACAACTAAATGAACAGGTGTCTAGATTGTAATCACTTCTCACCTGAGCTGATAAAACCATCAGCAATTTCGGAGCTAATTGTTCCCAGGGCCTGTTGTCAGTCTGCTCAACCCTTCAGTTCCTTTACTTGCTTGCTATCAGAACCACAGAACAGTTTTCCTGAATGCAGTACTCATCTTGCCTGTGCCTACTTAGTAGTTGCTCTGCATGTGATCTCATGACAGCCAAAGTGATTTGTCAGTGTGGAGAATTCAGTTTGTTATTTATTTGTAGACTGTAAGCCATTAATCTCTGTCACTTAGTGGAGGTTTCCTTGGAGCTTTCTTCTGTTCACGTCGTCATCTATAGGTGTAAATCCACCACTTAATGTTATTTCTTTTAAAGTGTTTTCTCTGGTGTAAATGTTAAACAGAAAAGTTTTTTACCTTTTGCACAGCTGGTTTTGAGCCAGCTTTGTTGGAAGTCCATAGCCAACTAACTCTGTTTGTGGATTGTTAAACAGGTTGTAATTACTGTGTTGCACCTTGGCCAGAAACCTTGTTTCCCAGTGGTGGTGTGGATATTAGAAATTACCTGAATGATGTAGGAAGGTCTGAGATCTCTTGATATGTGTCATAATCGAAAAGCTGAGAAATGCTGTTTGCTTTTTTCATAATTGGAATACTATGTACTGTCTTGTGTCCCACTGTTTTCAGTAACTTCCTATTCTGTTGTGTGTCTTACAGCAGACCACCTTGGTTTGACCTTCCTCCACCACCTTATTGTTCCGAATCTGAGTCCCCTAACCAGCCAGACCTTCCTCCCTACCGCTCTCGCTCGGGAAGCTTGGCCAGCACAGACACCCCCATGGCAGAAAGTCCTGTGGGCACATCTGGCAGCTGGACAAGGGATGTCCATGGCAGTGTGGATGGGCACAGAACTCTTCTGGAGAGGACAGTAGATCAGAGTGATTCTCTGGTCAGCCACATTGCTGAAGGAGAAGTGTAACTGCTCCAGTAGCTGGGATGGCAGGAAGGCATTTACTGTGTCTGTGTGGGTTAATCTGCTGTGGCTGATAGGTTTCAGGGGGAGCATGTGCCTGAATGATGACTTGGTTTGAATTCACAGGGAGTTAATATTTGAATTCAGCATTTTGGGTTCATCAAAGACAGAGCAGGAAGGGACTAAACCTAGACTCACATCAGCTCTTCACAATATTTCTGTGAGCAAGTTCTGGTTCAGACAAGTAGGAGAAACATCAGTGCTTTGTCAAAAGAACTGATGTGATGTATTTATTGAACTGCTTACTGTATATGAATGTATATATGTGTGTGTATAATATTTACAGAAGTGGCACATGAGAACTCTGCCAGAGGGACTCTTGTTTTCAGACTGCCTTCCATTCTGTCATCGTGGGAGCTGTTTCTTCTTACTGTCTGGTGCCAACTGGTGGTCACTGAAGCACATGAGAGGCAGTCATTCTGCTTGGAGGTGTGGTGCCCAATGCCAGGCACCTGGCAGTGCCCAAATTGCAGAAAATCTCCTACTTGACCCGTCTCTGCATGGCCTGGAACATTCTCACTGTGAAGGAGTTTTAAGCTTGTGAGGATGCAACAACTCTAACTAAGCAAGGGGTTTTTTTTCCAGATGCAGTATTTAGGCCAAATTTGCATGGGTTGTTTCAGCAACACCACAAAGGTTGGTTTGTCTGTCAAATGTCAAGGCTGAGTACAGAGGCACTGAAGCTTCTCAAAACAACAGAGCACATCTTCTTTTCCTATGTGGCAAAACATTACTCCATGTGTTCCCTCTTATAAAACCCCACAACTAAACAACAAAACAAAAAACCAAATTGTTCCAGCTAAATCTTCAACACCAAAACTGGTGTGAGGCAAGCACCCGGCACAGAAAGCTTTAATGTCAGTGACTAGTTTGTTGTATTTGTAAAGTACCCGAAAGCAGGCAGGTCATGCAGTGAAAGGTGTTGGGTTGTCATCCCATGTACATCATGTATGTGTACATGCATGGATACACGTGTGTAATACTGAGTGTGAGTATGTGCATCGTGTATCACATGTGTGTAGTTCTGCTGCACCACAAGAACTCTAAACTGTCAAAGTTTCGTTTTTGATAAATACATTGGTTTTTAGAGTTTACATTCATTTGGTTAAAATTCTAACTTCTGCAGAAAACCAGAATTACTTGTGTCTGTTCTGTCCTGAGTCTTGTCATGGTCTCCTGTCAGATGTGTATCAGTGCATCTTGTTGAATCACCCCTGTGAAAGCACCTTAGAGGTAAAGGTATTCAGAGTGGCAAGAGGGAGGGAGCTATGAATTTAAATGCCACTGCAGTGCTGTGCTTGTGCTCAGTGTACAGAAGACAACGCAGTGTCTTCCTTTTGCCTGAGGGGAAATTTGCCTTGAAAAATTATTTATATTTGTCTATCCCACATTTCCCACTCCTTCTGTGTAAAAGAAAAGTGTCATTAAACAGACCTTGCTATTTAAAGGAAGTGAAGGAAGCTGACTGCCCACACCGTCTGCTTTCTTCCTCCCCATCTTTCTAAGGTAGACTCTTTTGCCCAAAGGTAATATGCTCAGAACCCAAGAATTTGGAGTGTATGTAAGAGAACAACTCAAGTTCAGTCTCAGTTCTCATAAATACACCTGAATTTTTAGGGAGGCAGGGGGTGGGGTTTTTTTTTCATTTCCGACTCTGGATTTTGTTGCCACGATATGCAAAAGGCAGGATCAGACAGATTTACAAGCACAGGTCATTCCAGGACTGAGGACATGGTGGGGAGTCCTGGAGAATTCTGATGCTGATGGGCTGGGCTGACTTTATAAGCAGATTAAGGGCAGCTTTCATTACAGGCTTAGGGAGCCTGTGGTGAAGTGCATTGGTCAAGATGCTCCTAGGTCCTTGCAAAGTTATGTACAAGAGTGGATCAGATTTCGTCCTTGCTGAGAACTCAAGCAATGTAATTATGCTGTCCTGCACAAAGGAGGATTTAGCTGTGTTACTGACTGACTGAGGTCATAGGCAGACTGTTGTCATTGCACAGAGCAGTTATTCTTTATTTCACAGGTAGATCAGACTCAGGTACATGAATGAGTTAATAGTACAGGTGGGTGCAGGGACATTTCCTGTGATCACTGGACCCTGCTGTCCCTCTTGCCTTTCATTAATGTTCTTCTTGGGCTCTGTAAGAGAGCTGTGTTATGCTGTATCAGAATTAACCTTAATGGTTTTCTGTTGTGGTTTTAGAATCTTTATACTGGTCTTGAAAACATACCACTGAAGAGTTTGCAGTAGCTTCATTGTAATTAGGTGTCTTTTTAATTTTAAAGTGGCCTAAAGCTGTATTAGTGAAACCAAGTCATTGTGTCCATATCCCTCAAACAAGCCTTTCACAGGGGATTGCATTTCACCATATGTGTTCTAAGACACCAAGAGTATGTGCAACCCAAACACCCTGTGCCTATGGCATCTGAAAAACATTGCCTTGTGTTGCTAAGAAGTAGGAAAAGAGTGAATATAGCCTGTTTCTTCTTTGTCAGTCACTGTCATATATGTACATATATGTATATTAAAAAAAAAAGATACTCTTTCAGGATGTATATATTCATGTAACTTTTGCATTAAGATAATCCATTTGGACTTTACAAAAAAAAAAAAAAGGAAAAAACATTCTAAGTGGTGTGATGTTTTCCCTTCTAGCTAAGGGTGTATTTATCTTTGTAAAGGAATCTTCTAGTTTGTGAGAACACAAAAGGAGATTGTGCCTTTCTGTTTGAATGTTGATTGAAGAGGCTGTTACCTGCATTTCTGGGTGTTGTTACGTATCAAAAAGAGCAACAAGTCTTGTCTTCCTCTTCGTTGTTACTCATGGGGACCACTGAACTTTGAGGACTACAGCTGTTCAGTATCTTGTTCCAAAAAGGCATGCTAACTTGGGGTGGCTCGTCTTACTCCAGTTTTCTGGTTTGTAGAACAGGTTTGCTAGGTTGGCTGCATTGGAAATTGCTGTAGTATCACACAGAAATTGTTTATGATGTGTCACTTCTAGTGTGTTAATGCAGCTCTACTCTGCATTATTCAGTGCAATCTTTGGGAAATGTGCTGATGAAATTAAATATTTCATTGAAAATCCTGCAGCTTGTAAGACTGAAGTGAAATATTCATCCAATACCACATGGTAGGGTTTCTTTTCAGTAGCAGGTAAAATTGGAATTGATCATCCTATTGTTCACAATTGCTCTTAACCTTTTAGTTTGATGTTAGTTATCCAAGAGCTTTCCTTTCTGCCTAATGTTTAAACAAATGGATGTTATTTCAAAGATCCATTCTTACAAAAGTAAAATCAATTAAAATTTTCAGAATTTCTGGAAACAGAGCCAAATTCTGTTTCTACATCTGTACTGGATGGTGACCACTGTATTGAGTAATTCTCAGTGCAGCTATTAATATATTTGAACAAAAGAGTTTGGAGAAATGACTACTTGAGGTAAATTAAGGCATGTTGGAAAGAAGGTCATTTAAAAATAAACAAATAAATAAAATTTAGGAGTTTTGAATGTCTGTAGTCTCTGCTGAAATCAGAGTGCTGTGTATTTAAAATTAAGCCATTAGTGATTGTGCTTGACAGTAATCTGAAGTTCCTTGTAAGGCAAATTACCGTTTACCTCTCTGGTATTGGAAATGGAAAACTGGCAGTAATGCTTTTAAAAGAGAGCCTGTGAATAATTGTCTTGGCTCTTGTCTGCAGTGACATACACAACACCACCAACTGCATCGCAGTTCTTAAATAACTGCATTCCTTCTTCCTCTACTTTTAAGCCAAATCAGTTTTATTTACACCACTTCACTTTGATACAGCTCATAGGGCCCTTGTGATAGATTTCGACACTGAGGGGAGGAAAGAGATGACTCTCACTTTAATTAATGCTGCAGCTTGTTAATCTTGTGCTCTTTACTTTTAGACATCTTAGCAAAGACAAATGGTTTTAATAGATAAGAAAAACTATTAACGATGAAAAGGATGGAGGGACACTGATTATGATTTTTAATGAATATTTAAAAATGTATAAATGAAGAAAAAAATTAATGCTGTATTTTTAATGTGGTGATAAAATGACAAGTACTGTTTTTAACTGTTGCTTATTGGAAGCTACTTTGCATATAATGCCTGGAACTAAAATGGTAAGACAAGGGCTTTTCTTGCAGTTCTTACTAGATCTGCAATATTTTTTTATTAACACAAGGTTATATTACACCCATGGGCTAAAATACAGACTGCAGAAAGAATTTCAATACTGTGCTGGATTCTCTCTGAATGTATCCCAGTACAGGACTGTGGCCTTCATTTGTCTTTTTTTTTTTTTTTTTTCCTGATTTGAGGGGTTTTGTCAACTTGAAATGGAGAAGTTACTTTAATGCTTTAAAGGAGGTTCTATGTTGAAAGCCAACCTTGTCTTAAACTTTTGTAAACTGGCAGTCTTCAAAAATGTATTCTGTATGCCTGAATAAAATTGGTGTTTTAATACTGGTTACAAGTGAGTGTGTCCCCTGTCCCATGACATCTTAGTTCTAGTTTTAAAGCCTCCTCCATGAGGCTTCTTTTTGCATTCCATGTTAAGTTTTGTTAACTCTTTGTGCGTTTTAAATATATTTTTAAAACAAAGTGATATTGGAAACTCATGTGTACCCGTGTGTATAAAAACGTACTGATCCATATGTCTCCATATTTATACAAATGAAAATTAGTTAATTTCATTATGTCTCATTTTGCTGTCCTGTTTGTGCCATCAAAGATGAGTTGTGTGAACCAGTTTTGTTGTCTGCTTTGTTGCACAGCTCTAGAGGCCGCAGCAGAGGTTTGTGCTCTGTGCTGGCTGCTGTGTATGGATTTACCAACAGAGCTCAGGGGCTGTCAGCATTCGCCTCTCCCTCCCCCTTTCTGCCTGCTGCTTCCCCACCACTCATGTTCCCAGCACTGTGTCCCTGTTTATCTCCAGGTCCGTGATCCACGTGCCGGCCGCGTGAGGCGGATTCCAGTGGAGATGCTCCGTGGAGGCAGCGTGCCCGGCTGCGGTCCCGAGGCAGGACTCTGCCCCCACAGATGCCACATGCAGCCACCACCACTGTCAGGGGAACCAACCAGCCCCACAAAGTCCAGACCCACTTCTTCTCAAAGTCCTGTTACTCAAAGGATTACTGTCAGAAGTACCCCTGATGTTATAAAGTTGTTTTCCCAGACTAAGGAGAACTAATTCCAATGTTATGTCTAAAGAGTTGAATCTCTGTAAGTACATAGAGGTTGACATATCCCACTTCCATGATTCTTCTCTACTTGCTACTTTCACAAAGGCATGCCAGTTTTATTGTTATCCTCATTAATTAAATCAGATGCCCTCACTCAGATTCTCAGATGGAAATCTTTGTTTGGTGCTGGCAAACTGCCCCAAAATAGCTGTGGATCCAGAATTCAGCACCAGTGGCAGAAAGGCGGTGGAGCTGTTGACGCTGCCACAGTGGGCTCTCTGCAGGAGAAGGAATCCTGGGGTCTCAGAGCTGGCTCATTCAGTCACATCCCAGCAAGAACTATGCTTGAGAAATGTTGATAATAAATACCATACTCTCCAGCTAAAATCCCTAATTAAGTTCTTTTAATTCTCTCTGCTTTGATTTGTTTAAAGATCCTAATTTTTACACCTTTGAAATTAAATAGGCAGCAGTGATTTTTGAGAGCAATTATCTTTTCTTGCTGGTTTGCAAGCACTCTGTTAATCAGTCGGCCTCAGTTATCTGTTGGAGAGAAAACTAAGCAGCTTTTCACTGTTTGGGGAGCTGTAGTCCAAAATGATGTGCTGTTATTAATTGAAGCAAAGACATCTTCATGTGGAAATTCACAGCTCTTCTTTGCTTTTCAAAGCAAAGCTGAGGGTATGCATACCACATAAAGCACTTTGGAAAAGTCCTGGATTGATCTCTCTAGGGAACTCACTTTTGTGTTTATCTGCCAAACATACTGTGAATAGATAAATTGAAACATGATTCTCTGCTTCCCAAAATCCCGATAGCATTCCTTACATCCTTATTGGGGGGACCACTGAAGAAGAAGAGGTAGAGCAGTTTTGGGGCTGATCTGACCCTTAGCATTTCTGTGGGAATGGGTACAAAGTGTTTCACTCAGTGCAGTTGCTTTGATGCTGGCTACCATGCAGAAGACCCCCATTCACTGAGAATTGATTTGGGACCATCACTTCCTATCTGTTTCTCAACAGCCACTCTGCAGGTGGCTTTTTCTTTTTTTTCCTAGTCTCATCTTACCTAAGGTTCATTCCTTTCAGTTAACCTGAGGTAAAACCATTCATCTCTCATTATTTGATAGTACAGCCTGTAACTCCTTCAAATTTAAACCACTGTTGTTTTCCAGCATAAAAGTGCAGTAACCTTCCCCTGTGCAGGAGCAACAGGAGTAACAGCTTGGCTTCTCACTTCTCAAGGAGGGCCCTGGCAGCATCAATTTGACTGAATGAATCTGAGTCTCTTATATTTATTTGGAACACCTGCTATTGCCTTGACAGATGCGAGTCCTGTTGTGGCACTGGGATGAAGAAGTATGATGTTGTGTTTGACAGAGGAGATTTTTCTTCTCATTTGTTTGTGACAGAGTTATTTCAGAAAATGCTCCAAACGCTCCTCACCCAACGCTGCATCCAAAGTAGCAGCACTATCTCGCAGAGGTGTGGGGTAAGGGGAGGACAGGAAGGTTGCCTGTTTAATGTATATGTGTATATATAAACTGCTTTGGAGATTTCTTAGGCGTTCCAGCTCTTGTACCTGAATAAGAAATGTTTAAATGCTGCACAGTAAGTGAATTTGCAGACTAAGGAAGTATGGTTGATACATGGCTGCTCTTTTGCTAATTTCTGTTTACTCAAATATGATGCATAGTCAAGAGCAAAAATTCTCCATGCATCTGTTGCTATATTTATTGTTCTCCTTTGGCAGTCTGTGCAGAGCAGTGGAGTTAGCAGAACCAATGAATTACCCAAAGTAGATTTGGAGACTGCTTTGCTTCAGAAATAAGGGAGCTGGCTTACATATCCACTTGCAAGGTGTTGTGCTAGATATGCTGGTTAAGACATGAATTACATAAAATAAAATATGTTTCCCTGTGAGCTTCTACAGAGAAAAGAAAAAAAGTAACAAACCTGTGAATCTCAGAGATACAGCAGATCTTTATCAGCAAGGCCAGTCCAAGAGCTGGCTGCAGGTCAGGGTTAGAAATTCCTGCACTCTGATCCCAGTGGAGCTGCAGGTGCAGCACTCAGAGGAGAAAGCAGTAGTTGTTTCAGGTTTGGTAGGAGGAGTTGGTTTGTCTGGTATCTGGTATCTGAAATATGTGAAAATCATTCAGAGCAACTGTCAGCTTCCTTTGGGAAACTACAT
The DNA here is from genome assembly GCA_013399225.1 of Rhipidura dahli. Classification (NCBI taxonomy): domain Eukaryota; kingdom Metazoa; phylum Chordata; class Aves; order Passeriformes; family Rhipiduridae; genus Rhipidura; species Rhipidura dahli. The sequence continues at coordinate 432,704 of VXAC01000090.1, forward strand.
GGAAATTGTTTGGCTGCTTTGTTTAAGTCATGGTTCTCAAGCAACTAATCACTCTTATTTTTTTATCCATTGCAGGGAAGGGAGGAAGATTTGCACTGTTTTAAAGTAGGGACACCTGAGACAGGGAGAGACATCAAAATGAGTTTCAGGAATAACAGAACCTGCATCTTCCAAGATCCAGTTCCGTGACCACTGGATCGTGTCATCCATATTTGAGTTCTTTTAAATCCTTTATTCCATTTAACAGAAGATGTTTTGCAGATTTAAGGAGGGAAAAAAAGAGGTAAGTGGATATGCAGGTAACTGTTTCAAGTTCTTTTTCTTTTTGCAAAAAATTCTTGCAGTGATCAAAAAACTAAGAATGAATGTTTGAACTCCTTATTGTCTTCTAACTTTTAGGTATTTGTTAGCCCCTGTTATTTCTGCAGACTCATTGAAACAGTTGCTCTGTATAGTTGTTCACATGGAGGAGGATTTTGCTCTAGAATAAGGTTCTGGGCTGGATCTTCACACAGAGTAGGTGTTTCTGTGGGTTTCCACCAAGGAAGGTTGTAGCTTAACAAATGTGTGGACTGTGGATGTCTCCCAGAAGGGAGGTGGGGTGGTGTACTGGAAATGGGTTACTGTAAATAAGGCTGGCTTAGAAATACACACTGGAATTACAGTGTGTGGAGGGGAGGGCCACGAGTTACTACAGGCCCTGAAGGAACACTTTGTCAGGTGGCTGGCACCAACATTTTCTGCTTTATGGAACTGGGGAAAGGAGGGGGAGCAGATGGGAGGGAGAAATGTCATTTTGACCCTGAGTTTATAGGTAGCCCAAAGTGATACAAGGAACTACAGAGAGAAGACTGTGACCTGGCTGCCTTTCATGCTGGCTTTTTTGAAAAATTAGCTCAAGATAGTGCTTTGAAGGTTAATATTATTTAAAAAATAAAAGAAGTCCCCACTTTCTTTTCTTGATATTGATGTGAAGAACAAGATGGCTAACGTGGGTGAGAGAGTGATTCAGAATGGTTTTCAGATGGCTTTTTTTTTTTCTTCCTTTGAAAATTTAGGTGAAGTTAATTATGGAATGGCAGCAGCGTCCTAACTAAAGTGAGTGCTTTCATCTCACCTCCTGCTTTTAAAATAGCTGTGCTCTTATCTCTGCTTTGAGGAAGGGGATGGGGGGGGGAGGGCACCCTGGTGCTCTTGCAGCCTGACAGTCACCAGATGAATGAAATGCTATAGAAGACCTGAGGCCATTAAAGCCTGCCAGCAAAGATATTAAGAGCCTGCCAATGTGCTGATAGCATGTTTTGTGTTAATCTGATGAAGTAAGCACAGGAGCTGTTCCCAGCACAGGCCAGGTGCAGCATAGGGAAGCACTTGCTGTGCTCAGTGAGATGGGTTTTGAGCTGCTCTGGGCTGTAAGGGGAAGGTGTGGTGTGACACCAAGACAGGACCAAATGTAAAACTCTAAGAGGCTCTGACTGGGGAGGAAAAGGCAGAGAGGGAGTTGGAGTGCTAATAGCTGCCTGCTCAAGGCAGCCCCTGCTCTTGTTTTTTTCCCTGGGGGTGTGTGTATGCCATGTGTGTGGTGAAATCCCAGGTGGGGTGAGAGCCATACCCCTGTGTCAGGGTGAGCCTCCCTCCAGCTGCTGGGTAACAAGCCTTATAACCCCACAGTAAGCAGAGGTTAATCCTGCTGCATGGTGGGCTGGTAGCACCTCCAGGGGCTGTTCATTACCTCTCAGTGCACAGGACACACTTGCAGAGCACACCCAAGGGTTTCACATTCCTTTGAAGAAACAGGCATTTATTCCAGTGGATGCAGTCTGATCTGGCATTCTGCAATCACCTGTTAACCAGTGGTTCCAGGATCAGTGGGAGGGGAGACTTTGGATTGCTAGATATGCTCAAGACAGGGGCTTTGGACTTCAGCCCTTTTACAGTGACTGAGGGTGGTGGTTGAGCCTGTGTGGCAGTCCCAGGACTAGGTCTGTCTGGAAGCCCTTACACCACATTATGGGATCCAAGTAGCTCCTTAAAAGCAGACAGTTCATTGTTACCAAATGGACTGTGACACGTCTGAAGGCAAAGGGGAGGAAATGAAGGGGAAGGGGGGATAAGAACATGAACTGTCATCTGGAAACAGGCTTGTACTGTACTGTTTGCAAGTGTCTGACTTCACACCATCAGTCACCTATGAAGGATCCCTGAGGCTATGGGGGGGCTTTCCCTCACCACTGTCAACTGTTAGGAAATGCCAGAGGATCTGTCTGCCCTTATCTCTGTTCAGTCTGCGAGTTTATTAAGATGCCCTGAAGAATTTTGGATTTTATTTGTGCCTGTGGTTAGATCTCTTCTGTCAGCTAGGTATTACATGTCCCTTTGCTGAAGTTCTGGTGCTCTGGTGTATGCTCCATCTGAAGACTGCCTTCTGCCCTTGCTTTCTCTTCAGCTTACATGACTGCTTTACAGTGCCCTGCTGCTGGAATGGAATGCAAGGAATTAAAGTAACCTCTGAACTTTATGGGATATGTTCACAGCCCAACATTTGTCTAATATCCAATCTAAACATCCCCTGGCACAACTTGAGGCCATGTCCTCTTATCCTGTCACCTGTTAGCTGGGAGAAGAGGCCAAACCCTCACCTGGTTACAGCCTCCTTTCAGGCAGGAGAGTGATAAGGTCTCACTTGACCCTCCTGTTCTCCAGGCTAAATACCCCCAGCTCCCTCAGCTGTTCCTCACAGGACTTGTGCTCCAGACCCTTCTCTGGGTGCTCCAGACCCTGTGTCCTTGTACTCTGTTGCCCTTCTCTGGATACATTCCAGCCCCTCAATGTGTTTCCTGTAGTGAGGGGCCCAGAACTGGACACAGCACTCCAGGTTTGGCCTCATCAGTGCCCAATACAGGGGGACAATCACTGCCCTGGTCCTGCTGGCCACACTGTTGCTGAACCTATTCCTGATAATTTTGTCCCAAAGCTTGCCAGCATGGAGAAGGTCTGGCTGCACTGTTGTGGCTTGACCAACTGCTTGGCTCTCTGCTCACTGTCTTTAGGCAGCCTGTGAAGCAATTAAGAGTCCCTCTTCTGAAGGGGCAGGTTGGGAAAGCCTCTCCCTAGCAGCACACTGGTGATGGCTTGGTAACTCGAGACATGCCTGGCATCTGAGGCAGCACTCATCCTACTGCAGCCATATTTTCAGCCAGCAGGCCACACAAGGGATAGTGTGCTTCTCTATAAGCAGGATTCTGCATTCAGGCAGATGAGCAGTGCATTAGTTACGATGTGTTTGTGTTTTTCAAGTGTCTTGTTTTTTCCATTGGGAAATTAATAGCTTCAGCTGTAGTCTGGTGAGTCAAGGAGTCACAGCTTAAGGAAGAACCTTTCAAAGCAGGGTTCTAAACCAATAAAACATCTCAGATGGTTACTGCTGAGTTAATGACTCAGTGAATAAACAAATCACTGTGCCACCCTTCATGTTTCTAGTCTGCCTGATCTTCCTTTTCCCCCTGCAGCCTACCTGCATCACCCAAAAATCAAACACAAAGCAATATAATCAAATGCAATGCAATAGCCTCCTTTTCATTCTCTGGCAGGGCTTGTTTTTCATCCTGTGCTGCAGAACAAGGCGGGCATGAAGACATGAAGCTGAATTTGTTGCACCCCCTCTGGTTCAGCAAGAAATTACTCAGATTTTTTTCCAAGATCAATGAGTTGCCATCATGTCCCAACAAGCTTGCACTCTCTGGTAGAGACATGAAAAATGATGCTTTGTCTCTCATGTGACACTGGCACTGTGGGTGACAAACACTTCCCTCTTCATGCCTGCTTATGTTTCAGCATTGTGCATTTTTCTAGATAAGCTGTGTGGCAGCCCTCTCGTTAATCAAACGTGGTGCTGGCCCATGAGCTGCAGACCTAGAGCACTCTTGGTTGGATTTGACCCCACTGAAAGCAGGGTAGAAGGAGCTGGTGGTTCTGGGGGGACTGGGATTGTGCCCAGTAACATCCCATTTCTTTGCTGAAAGCTGTGGGCTCAGATAAATAAGTGGACCCGTGGAGTATTGGCCTGACGATTTAGCAACCTCTCCTTGAACTGTGTGAAGCATTTAGTCTTTAGTCTGCAAGTAAAGCAGTGATTCTCAGTTAAGGTAAAAGAAGGGGGGAAAGTATCAAGAAATTAGTACTGGGTTGCTTTTGGACAAGCTTCTGGAAAATGCCAAAGAACAGCACTTCATCATTTTCTAGTTGAAGAATATTAGTTCCAAGCTTTTAATTTTGAAATGTTGAATGACCTCCTCAACACACCCCACCCCCCAAGTGAGACTGCTAATGAAACAAACAGATGGTGATTTGAATAGAGTAAAAGGACATCATAAAGATGTGCTTTGAAATAGCCAGACAGCACAAATTACACAGGAGACTGTGGAAAAGAAAGTGGTGGAAAACTGAGAGCAAACCACCACAGTATTCCTATAGTTCACCAAATGGCCCAGCATGCGAATGGAAAGCTGTTTAATTATCTTCCATAATCTGATATTAAAAAAAACCCCACATTTTCTGTGCAGAAGGTGTTGGGCTGATAGTTAAAGAACTGTAGTCTTGATCGAGCACAGAGGCCAGTCGCATGCATCTGTCTGTGCCTGTGCATCTCGCTGCTGTCTGCAGGGCTGTGCATGTCAGCAATGACATTTGTTTGCTTTCTATTTTAAGCAATGCCTGGGAGAAAACTATAACTTTTTTTGTTTGCCTCTCTCCCAAACTAATGCAATTTGAAATGCTGTGCCAAGGAGTCTGGAAGGCCTGAGGCAAAAGTTGAAACTGTGACCTTCTGAATATTAAACTGTATCGTGGCAAGCTGAGCATCCCTCAGTCAGGGGAGGGGTTGGGGAAGATGGCCCTTGGGCTGGTTGCTTCACCACTGCCCTCTTTCTGCTCCCTCTGCCCTGTGTCTGGACTCCTTGTGCTTCATGTCAGCATTGGCTTGCTGGCCTTTCAGTGGTTCTTTCTCTCTGGGAATTGCTGGCTGCTTTGCAAACACTATGACTTAGGCTTCATAAGTGAGGAGAGAGAATGACAAAACCAAGTAATTTACTTACTTCAAAGTAAAAATAGGTAGTGAAATCTGCCCCAGGACTGCAGGCTGAGGAAAAACCCTATACTGATTTTATTGCTGCTCTTCCCAAAGGCTTCTGCTGCTGAAGCAATGGAGTGTCTCCCCTTTACACCTGTGCTGGTTCATTGCAGCCTGCTTTGTTGGCCCCTGCCCTGGCACTGGCAGCAGTTACCTAGGTGTTGAACACTTTGATTCATTCAAACTGAGATGAAGTGAAGAGGGAAGGTGATACCTTCTTTTGGGCCCAGCTACCAAAGCTGGGAGGAAAGGAATGGGCTAGGCTTAACTGCAGAGTAACCACTACCTCACTTGTACTGACTACAGGGAGGTGACAAGTAAATCAATATTAAGCTCCAAAGCTTTGATATTTCAGTGCCTGATGTTTCTATACTTTCAGTAAAAATTAATTGTGCTCTTGTGGTGACTGAAGTCTCCACAGCAGCCTCATTAACACACAGCCAAAAGTTTCTCTCTTCCAGCTTGCTGAACTAGAAATCAGTTTTGTTTGCTTGGCTTTTTGTTTTGGTTGGTTTTACTTTTTTTTCCGTGAACAAAATGCTTCCTTGTTTCTGCTGTACCTCCAATTGCTCCCTGAAAGGAGGAGGAAGGCAAAACAGCCTTCAATCCTCTCCATAATCATCAAACAACAGTGTTGCAGTCTTTGAGCATCATCTTGCACCTTCCCTTGCTGTATGGCAAGTTCTCTGGTTCCCTCCTGCTTCCTTCTGTCTGATCATTAAAACTGCTATGATCCCATCTCCCGCAGCAGAAACAACAAGTAGGAGCCGTGGGTACCCTTATGGCCTGGCTTGCTGCTACTCCAGAACAACTGTGGCAGCTGCTCAGTCTCAGAGACAAACTTTAGTGTCACTTTGTGCCTTTTACTAGGTTTAGTGAATAATAAATATGTAACTTAAGCAAGAGCAGATTCCTCTCATACAGACACACATCAGTTCTGTGTGCATGCACCCACTCCTGTCTCTCTGGAGAGAAATTGAGAAACATCCTTCACTTAGTCCTGCCTCAAAATCCTTATGCAGGCTATTATACAGTCTCTTACAGAGAACTGAAGCTTTTCAGCTTCTGTGTGTAAGCTAGGAGCAAATTATGATCCTGCTTTTACCCTGGTGTACCTCATCAGCAGGGAGAGGCAGAACTGCCTGAGCACAAGGCTTGCTGTGTGAGTCAGGACAGGACCCCTGGATCCTGGCTTGCTCTTTCAACATCTGAATTGTGTGCACTGGCTTCAGCTTAAAGGCATGATGATGGAGAGATCTTTGAAAGCATCTGAGGGATTTAGAAGTGCATTATGTATTCTAAGGTGTAGCACTTCATGCACATTCAATATGCCACTGGCACAGCTCTGTGTTACTACAGGATGTGTAAAAACATACATTGCCCACAATAGTTTTGAGGACAAAAGATGGATTATCAAACACTGGCCATAACTGAGTGTCTAGTCAAAAACCTGATCAGCACATGGTTGTTTTTCATTGTGTGGAATCAGCTTTTTGCTGCTCTGGGCATCATAAGCTTGGTCCTGCTGACAGTGCCTAGAAAGCTGCTTTTAGCAAAGGAAATGTCTCCATTTTCCCCCTGTCCACTGCCTGCCACATGCCCTGGTGGGTGGCCAAGGTATCCCACCAGCCATTCACTGTTTCTAGCTCTGTGTGTTGCTGTGTTTCTGCAAGGAGCAGGGAGTCATCCCAGTGATGTTGAAAAGTGAATTTTGCTGTGCTTTGGAAGACTCTTGGGCCAGCAGCCGAGGTCAAAACCTCAGACTAATGTAATTTGAGGTTGGATTTATTACTTATACTTTCCTAGATGTTTCTGTGCAATGCCATTACTTTTTAACCTCATTTCAGTTTGCCTTGCTTAGACAAACTTTTTCTCTGGCACGGGGCAGGGGGAAGGCAGGTGGCACTGAGCCTCCGGAAGGATGGTAAGGTGTCATTTTTCCCCGAGGTGACCTTGAGGAATTCAGTGTGTCAGTGCTGCTCATTTCACAGGGCCCTCTCAAGCAGCCTCAGGAGCTGAGAGGAGACTTCAGTGGCTGCAGGAAAGGGAGAGAGAGTCCCTTCATCCCACCTGGGTGGGATGAGAAGCAGTTGGTTGAAAATTCACATCCAGGCTGGGGACTGGAAAAAATACCTTTGTGAAAAAGGCAGCAAGGCACGGGCTACAGGAAATGTCTTGTGCCAGCTGAGGGAGAGTCCTGCAAGTGCCTTCTGCCCAAGTTACTCTGCAGCACCTGCCTGCCAGAGTCCATGTGAGCTATGGTGTGGCTCTGACCACTGCTTAGTCTGACCCTGTCCTGGTGTGACACTTGCTGTGGAGTCTTCTGCAGACATCAGTACTAAGTTGCTTTCGTGCTGACCTTTCCAGATGTCCACTTATTTCATGGGCTTCAGCCAGTGGTGTGGATAAAACCAGAGCATGATCTCTAAAGAAACATTTCCTTTGGGCAGTTCCCAGCCTGACATGGTAAGATGCAGGGAACAGTGTATGGGAGAAGTAATGCAGATAAAATAAAGAGTTAACCACTGACCCTTTCAAAGTGTTGTAATAACCTGCTGATGGAGAAAGGATAGGGAAAAATCAAACAGCCTTTACACCAAAGGAGGAGAGAGAAGCAATTAACATGGTCTGATGTGGGAAATTTGACAGGGGAGATGACCAAAACCAGAATTTGCACTACCTGCTCCTATCAATCTTGCCAGGGAACTTGACAGGCAAGAAAAGTCAAAGAACAGCCGAGGGATTCTGAAATCAAAGGGCTTTGAAAGGTGGATCAGAGAATAGAGCAGTTTTTCCATCTGCTTTGAATTTATCGTTGCTAATGAGGAAGTAGGCTCTGGTCTGACTGAACATGTTTGACCAGAGGGGTCACTTGATATATCCAATCACACAGGTATTGAGGGACTCTCTCCAGGTTAACCCTTTCACTGTCAAGAACTTCAGCTGAGCAAGTCAGAGGAGGGACAGACATGCTGTTTGGACTGGATGGTTCCTATTTATCCATCTGACTGGTGGGAACTCCTTCAGGCAGAGCTGCAAACCCCAGCATCAGCCCATCCTGCTGATCATGCCCTAAGCAGGTGTGAGTCTTCTGCTTCCTTGCTGATGTTGGCTGTGGTCAGTCTTATCCTCTGAAGCTGTGAATCCAAGATCATGACTGAGAATGGCTTTGGTCAGTAACGTGTAATTCATTTATACACAAAGCTGGAAGCAGTTGTTTCAAACACTTACTTCAACGAGGTCCTGTGCTGCTCAGTTCGGATGCTGTCCCTGTCAGCAGGGCTTGCATAAGGGGACTGACCTCCCTCCCCCAGCCTCCCCATTAGGGTTCCTAAGCAATGGGGACTGCACTGTGTTTGGGTGAAGGAGCAGATGGGAAAATAGGCTGAGGAGAAAAAGAGGAGAGTTGGAATTAAATTAGTGGCCTTTAGCAACCCATGAGAGTTTATCTTGAAATTGGTAGCCTCATTATCTAAATACCAAACACCAGCCTTCCCATTCCAGATTTCTAAAAACTGTTCTGTGTTCCTTGCCCTTTCCTGCCCTAAATGCTGATGCTATCACATCTGATTTTCTCTGACTTCTGATAATGCTGGAGGCACAACAGCCAGAGATGAAAGCCATGGGGATCTGCTCTCTGAGGTTATGATCCCCAATTATCATTCCAGGCTGCTGCCTCTCTGCAAGACAAGAGCTGTAGATGAGGCTCACAGAGCTGCAAATCTTCAGAGTGGGACAGAGTGTGCAAGAGGAAGTGCTGGCATGTGAGCCACATCTCTGACTCATCACTGGAGAGATGGCCCAGGGAGCCTCAATTACAACAGGGACATTGGTGTCTCATACTGCAGAATTACACTCCATTTCTTCTTCTCTTGAGCAGAATTACTCTCTATTTTTTCTGTGCAGAGCTCTGAGCCAGGTTGGCCATTGGAGCAGACATGGGTTGCAAGGGTAAGTTCAGGGCTTGTGTTCAGAAAACTTGCAAAGCAGGTGAATGGATGCTTGAGTGGGTCCATCTCCTGTGAATCCTCTTCCAGCTCTTATGTTAAGAGTATAGAAATCTGGCAGAAAATTACCTCTCTGCTTTCCAGCTGGTCCTCAGAGATCAGAGGGGCTGGGTGTGCTGGTCTTAATTTCTGGTAAATCTGGTCACATTCAGTAAGATCGCAGATGCACAGATCCTGGGGGTCACTCTTAAGTCTGGTCACATTTGATATCACAGATGCACAAATAGTGCAGTTTTCTGGAGCAGCAGGTTATGGATTACTGTGAGATTGATGGAGATAAATTCACCAGACCTGCAAAATACAAATGGATGGTGCTGTGTACTCTAATGCAGTCAGAGACAAAATCTTGTCAAACAGGCTCCCTGCTTTGGGGAGGAGAGAGGAGCAAGTCGATGTCTGCAAGGTGAGGTTGTACTGTCATCCTCTGCCACTGAGGATTTCAAATGTCCATTTATACTTCTGGCAGAAGAGGAGGTGGAACTGTAGTCGAAATACCCTGTTACTGCCGTCATAAATGGGAGTGGGGAGGCAGCTGTTTTATGTGTAAATGAGGGACAAAGAGAGCGATTACCCAGTCTGGGGTTTGTGCAGGGGTAGAACAGAACCCTGATGTGATAGTGTGCCACTCTCTCTTCCACCAGTTCCAGAAATAAGGGTCCTCCCACCTGATAACCTCTCAATCAGTAGGCCATCATGCCCACTGTCATGCCAGTATAATCCCTTCACCACATAATCTCTCAGCATATCTGATAGAAAGCCCTTCACTACTTATCTCATAGCATATCTCATGGTTTTAGGCTTTCTTCCTACACTGCAAAACACATTTAAACCTTTAAAGCACATTTAAAGCACAGGATGAGACAGATTAGTCCCATCCATTCAGAAGGGGATACAGTATGGCTTTAACTTGGCATTTCCAACCTGACCTGTGCTAGGCAAAGGGTGCTGACCTTACTGTGGCTGCAGTTCAGGTCAGTGCAGCTGGGTGCACTCTCAGGCACTGGGAGCAGAAGGCACACTGAGTTAGCATTGCTCAGCTGATGTGCAAGAACATTAAAAGGTGGTGGGCTGAGTGTGTGGCTGAACCCTGAGATTTGCATGAGCTTAAAACCATACAATGCAATTACTCTCTGGGGATTCATTTACAACCAGTTTCAGTTTGTGATCAGATGAGGGTATGTGACAATGTCTTTACTGTACCTTGTCATCTTTTTTCCCTTCTGGAAGGCTGCTTTTCCTGAAGTATTTCTACTTTAGTTGTCTCCTTGAATGTCAGGATATGTAGTTTTAGGGTGATCTGTCATCTGACTTCAGCAGTGTAGCACAGAGTCTCTTAACAGCACTTCTGGGCCTGCTTCAGTGGATTGTGATAATGTGGTAGATATCAAATAGAAAAGAATCCTGGAGTGGATGAAGGGTGTTGTGGTCATTGGTTAATGAGATATTTAGGATTATGTTTTCAAATAAAGTGTTGGGAATTAAAGAGACAGTGAGTATTCAAGGGCATTGTATCTGCTGGGAGTGTTTAAACCTGGAAATACTCAGTATTGATAACACAGCAGGATTAAAGTTTGCTGCATCAGATTCAGCACAAATTTGGTTGTCAGCTAGCAGCTAGAGCACAAAGTCCTTAAGCAGCAGTTAATTCTCTTATTTGGAGGCTTTCCGCTTGCTAACTGCTAAATTCCAAATACTGGCTGACAGTTGTCTGTTTAGAGCACTGTCTATTCTTGAATCTCCCCTCCAAACGGCTGCCTGGCTCCCTCCTGCTGTACTGGGTCTGGCTCACTGAACAGCTGACTGAACTCAGCACTGGAATCAGCAGGACCAGGTGCATTCACTACGTGCTCCAAACATGGCATGGCTTGGGGGTCTGGCCTTTTGGGCTGGAATTAGTAGACATATTTTTAACACAAATTGTTTTTTCAGCTGAATATAGGTATTGTTCTTCTAAATCCAAGGCTTTGCTAAGTCTAACTGGAGTTAGGTTAGCAGTCAGGCCATGTGTGTTAAACTAGGACCGTGGTGTGGGTTGCTCTCAGCCTGCCATTTCTCATCACTAGGCTGACTGGGGAACGCTTTCAGTCTGGCTGCTCGCAGAGAGCAGAGCCCCATTGATCCTTCCCCTCCCTTCATCAGTCTCTCTCACTTTCTTTTCTTTTTTTCCTTGTAATGCACCTAGCACCAAATAAAAAAAAGGGAAGTTGTAGCCACTGGAGCAGTATTGATGCTGTCATTGCCTTCCTAACAGCACCCGCCTGGATACAGAGCCCTGTGCTGCCTGCAGTCCTGTCACAGATTAATTAACACCAGACAGCCCAGTCCTGTGTCCTCACAGCAGAGCTGCCCTCCAGGCTGTGCTCCAAACTGGACAGGAAGGTGCTACCACAGCGTGAAAAACAGCTGGGGGTGGGTAAGGAGGGAGAATGTGTGGAGCTGCCTCGGGTTTGCCTTTGTTTTCAGAAGCGCAGTGGGACTGCGTGGTCGTGCGAAGGCACTACACAATGACAGGGACTCGGGGGACAAGAGATCTTTTTGGTCATGCATTCAGAGGACTCCTTGTGGAGGGCTCCTGTGGGGTGTGGGAGGAGGAAGAGAGGCAGAAACGCTGGCTAAGGGGCTGGTTTATAATTATAAAGCAGCTTGTGACATTTTCTGTGTAAGTCGACATACAATAGATCTCAAGGGAAAACTAACAGACCCATAAAGTTCTTTGTAGGCCAGCCCAAATAAAGGACAATGCCTGAATATTACTAGTTCATTGCAGGCATTTCTCTGTCAGGTGTGGAATGTCCAAATAGCATGCATGCTATAATAAAAGTGAGTTAATAAGGCAATAAATGGCAATGATGAAGTCCCTGGTTGATTTCAGAAAAAACAATAAATCCCTATTTCTATTTCACTTAGGATGGCTGAAGGCCCCTTCACTGTTCCCTCCATCTGCTTCATCTCAGGTTTATTTGAACAATACGTCACCATTCCCCACAAGAGACATCCCTGGTATCTGCAAGCTCTGCAGACCTCCTAAAGGCCTGCTGAGGCTGTACTGCCTCTCAGGGCATATTTATTCTGTACCATATCTTACAGTAAATGCCTGGAAACCAGCATTTAAAACAAAAATAAAAAATGAAACACCCTAGGTAAAAGGCACCTTAGCTGTGAAAATGAAGTTAATGTCAGTGAATGGATCAGAATCATCCAGGCGTGGTTCATTGGGAAATGCTGTTATCCCTCCCTCACTCTGCATGCACATGTGCTTCATACAGCGGGGACTTTGGATACATGGAATTTATTCCCTGTGCCCATTTATCTGCCCAGCCACAGCTACATGAAAAGGAGAGACAAGGCCAAGGGATAAGATGCTACTGAAGAGGTGAAGAAAGGAAGGGGGGGCATCCAGGGAAATTGTCTGGATAGTTGCCGATTTACATGGAAGGTCTGAAACTGAAACAAAGCAAAGGGGGTTCTTCCTAAACAAACAGATGGGCTGGTCTTTCACTGTGGCCTTTATTCACAGTTTCCTTCTGAAGCTTTTAATATGAATGAGGTATAAGGACACACTGTTAAAGTGGGTCAGGGAGAGGTGAAGAGTTGCAATCAGCTGTAGAGCCCAGCAGGATGCGATTCCTTTGAAGAGCATTGTGATAGTGATTTAGGTCCAGCGGTTGAAACCCGTTGTATTTTCAAAGCTATGTAGTACTGTGCTTCTGAGGAACTTGAGAGAGAGAAATTCTGCAAAACACTCTTTTCTTTGAAGGCAGCAGAAAATCATTTCAGCCTTTGCTGTCTTAGGGAACACAGTACTCCAGTATTGACATCTTTGTCTTGGCAAAAGGCTCAGTACACTTGTAGGTTCCTTTATCTGCACACTGCAAGAGGTTTAATGCCAAGTGGATCAGTTAATTATTCTATCGCCCCCAAAATAGGTGTAATGTAGTTTTTTACCTGCTAGGCAGAGGTAAAGTGAGATGCTCAGAGTCACTGCAGAGACAAGCACTCATCTCAGAAGTCTGCATTTGCAGGCCCCACTCTCACCCCACCCAGGCTGCCTGTTCAAGTTTTACTGGGTCCCAGAGGTGACATGAAGGCCTCCAGGTCTGCTGTAAAAGCCAAACTCAGTCCCAGGGCTGGACATGCTGTTGAGCCTGGAGAGCTGCAGCTGCTCCTGGGCCCTGTTTGTTTCTGCAGCCAAGGAGCTGTGAAAAGTTCGATTTCTTGTAGGGCATGCAGAGCTCTCAGCAAAACCAGGCTGTGGTCCAGAGTTGCACCAGTGCCTGCTGTTAGAACAGCCCTGTGCTAGTGGGTGCTCCTTCCCCAGAACCCTGCTAATGTGAATAAGCTGCCTGTACTAAAGAATAAATATTATTAATGACCAGAATGTTGATTTTGTATGCAGTGATCGTCCCCAAAGATTTTTCCGCCTCTCTAGAGAAATACTAATTAGTTGAATTTCATCACCTGAAAGTCAACTTCATTTTCAGTTACTAGAAGGCTTCATAGCTCTCTTCACCCTTTCAACAAAGGACAGTCTGTGTACTTTATTTTGTTTTTTTAATTTTGATGCTTTTCATTCATTATTGAATTTTTGAAATACGATGGTGTTCTTTCACTGCCAGAGTGTAGTCTGCTGTGGAGTGGAGAATGACGGTGTGTATGATACAGAATGATATAAGAAAATGGAATTGTGGAGGGAGAAGAAATTTTAACCAAAAATGCCACAGTGATCACTTCTCTTGGGGGAAATTGTACCAAGATCCCTTCTGACACTGCAGATTAGATGGGCTCAGAGGGAGGGTTATCAGAAGTACATCAAAAGTATCTGAAGTCCAAAGGAAGTATTCCACACCTCTGAAAATTGGACCATTTCTCTGTGAGCTGTCAGTGGTGACACAATCCACCCATTAAACTGCATAGATCAGCCTCATTTATCTAGGAAAAGACAAGACCACTGCTGCATCAGGCAATTGGAAATGTGATCCTGAAATAACTCCAGTGTTTTGGTGATGCATGAACACCAGGGGACAGGCTCCTTGGTGTTACTGATGGGAGTACTGGTGGCAGTCACTCTCCTGTATGGGGCTGTGAAGACAGCGTCTCTGCCTCAGAGAATGTGCAGTCTGGAGAGGTGCTGTGCAAACCAGAAGATGGAATGAAGGTTCACCTTGACTAGATTTCTTGCTTAGCTGTTTTATTTTATTGTTTTGAAAGCATAGGAAAGGGTTTTTTTATATTTTACTTGCCTAAGGACAAGGCAAAAATGTGGCCAGCTTTCATTTTGTTTAAAGGGTCTTTGCTTTATTGAGAAGTATGTTACCACACCCACAAGGGAGCTTTGAATGTGTCTTATTCAGTGCCTTTATATGAGCCAGAACTTCCAAGACAGCACCAAAGGGAAAAATGAGGTCACTGTAAAGCAATGGCTAGAAATTTTAAATAAGATTGCTGTACAGGGCTTATGTGGTAGATGGGAGTGATAGTGATGTTTGAAGTTTACCATCTGTGCCCAAGAAAAGGAAAACATCCTGAGACACAGATGGCCAAGTACACTTTCATGCTGTTCTTTTCAGAGAGGAAAAAAAGGTAGTTTCTAAGTGCAGTTCTCTTAACTTTCAGTTATGCACTAAAGACATGCTTTTGTGTTTCTTTGATTTCACTCTGATCTTCTGATTATTTATTTGTCATCAGACACAAAAGTGTATCAGTTGTCTGTTGAGATCCAGTTCAAACTTCCTGGACTTTCTACTGTTCTGGCTTAACAGAGCATGGAATAATACTGGCTGACACTAGAGGATTGAAAAAAAATTATGTTCAAAAGTAGGGTTCATGTCTCTGTGTAGGCATAAAAGTAAGATAAATGCAGAAACGGGCTTGGGAATGAGGTCCCAATGCCTAAATGCCACCAAGCACTGAGGAACCAGAATACTGCAGACAGTGGGTAACTCACTGATTCTGGTCATAAATCATCAGTGAGCTTTATGTGGGTTGAGGCCTGCCACTGCGGGGAATAGAGATACAAGTTAGGGAGCCTTGCTGGCCTGTACAGTGATTTGTTTGGAAGTGAAGATGCCATTTGCCTCAAGACTTACTGATACAGACAGTGTTTGACACCCTGGACCTACAGTCAGTGATACAGCTGTAAAGAAATCAGCATTTCCAGTTATCCCTATCAGTGCAAAGGCATTGGTATACTGCAGTCATCTCATCCAGGTTTCTTATCACTTCTTTTCAGCACAGTGCAGAATGTCAAAGCAAACTAGATTTTTTTTTTTTTTTGCAAGAAACTAAAGGGCCCACTGCAAGGTCCAGATTTTCAGTGTAGAGTTCTTCCTGCATCTTATTTGCAAAGCTGAGTTATAGCCCTCTAAATTACAAACAAAAGCACTGGCCAACTCTAGCTAACAGCTCTGATGGATGCTATTATATTTCTGCTGCGAGTTGGCACTCAACCCTCACTATCTCATCAGCATAAAGGGATGCTGTCAACTTGACAAATTGTATCTTCCTTAGAGGAGGGGGGAAAAAAGCCGTACCTACTATTGTTCCAAAGCAGCCTTTACAAGAACAGTGACTAGATGAGAGTAAGGATGAAAGCAGGGTGCTATTTCACTGCCTCTGCTCTGTGTGTTTTCTCTGCATATTTGACAGCCCTGTGTGGTGTGTCAGTGTTGCTAGTGTGCTTTAGCACTTCCCCTCCCAGGCTGGCAGGATGATGCCTCCTGGGAGGACGGGGTGCAGGAAGGTCAGCGAGGGGAGGGAATGCTTTCATCCCAGGCCTTGTATTAACAGCAGTAGCAAAAGTGAGTGGAAATGCAACAAGAGAATTTGTGTATACATTGCACAGGATGCCATTGTGCTTCGTGCACTGTTTTAAACTGCTTTCTAACATGCTTGGGAAAGAAGGAACTCTCCCTGCCCCGATCTTACTTCCTTCTCCAGACGTGATTTTTACAGTGTCCTGCTCACCACTATTTAAAGATAAATCTGTGCAAAACTTGCACTGTCTGCGAGAGGCCAGTTTGGAAACATTCAAAGTTGTCAGCATCCCTATAAATACAACATTGTTATTTCCCTTGTGAGTGTCAAAGCTCTCCCTGGAGGACTGTGCATCTAACCTGGCACAAAGAAGGGAGAGTTCCTCCTTCTTTGTGTTTAAAATCTGTTACTTCCATCTCTGCCAGCTTCCCTTAAAATGTGCTCAGCTGCCTCAAGCCGCAGCTATGGCAGCAGCTGGGAGACCTTTGGTTGAGCAGTGAATAATATCCCCCTTCTGGTTTGGTGCTCTTTGGACTCCGACAGTCTCTGATTTGCTCCCAGATTATAAGGAGGCCAGCCCAGACTGCTGTGTCCTGCCGAGAAACTCAAGAGGGAAGAGAAGCGGGAGACCGAGCTCGCCATCTCGTGGGTAAAAAAGAATTTACGCTTCAGGAATGTTTTCTTTTGTTGCGGCATCCTTTGGTTGTCGCTGTCCTTTCACTCGCACGGACCCAACGTGTCGGCCAGAGACAGCCAGGTGCTTTTCCGAGCCCAGCCGGGCCGAACCGAGCAAGGTCTAGCGGGGCAGGGCCGAGCCCGGCCGGGCCAGGCGGTCCCAGTTTAGCAGGCTGGAAATCCTCTCCTAAATGGTTATGTCAAATTCTCTCTCAGACAGTGACACTCAGGCTGGAATGTTCTAGCAAACTAGGAGGACTGTAAATCCAGGCTCGTTTTCTTGTTCTCTGCTGAGGTTTGGGCTGGTTAATCGGAAAAGGTTCTTTCCCCCGGGTGGCTGGGCACTGGAACAGACTCCCCAGGGAAGTGGGCACAGCACCAGCCTGGCAGAGTTGAAGGGGTGTTGGGACAACGCTGCCAGGCACATGGTGGGATTGCTGGGGTGTCCTGTGCAGGGTCAGAAGTTGGACTCCATGATCCTTGTAGGTCCCTTCCAACTTGGGATATTCTGTGATTCTCTCCCTTAAAGGCCAGTGCTGCAGAAAGCTTAGGAAGCTTGTGAGCTTGCAGTGGCAGCTCTGACCCTGCCATGGTCCCTCTTCTTCTGGTGACAGTAAAATACACCAGTGAGTTATGTCACAGGGTGGGTGCACTGTGTTGGTATTTTTGTTATATATTTCATAGGCACTTCAGCAGCAGCAGTGTCAGCAATGTCAGTGGCAAGACTCATAGGCACTAAAAACTCCAAAAAAGAGGTTTATAAAGCACTGAGCAGCAACAGTCAGGTTCTTAAGTGCTTAAAAGGGCAAGGACAGTTTGGCCACTGCTCCTTACAGTGAGGCTTCTAAAGGATACCTATGATTTTTTGAGTGTAACTGAAAAATTCTGGGGAGGTGGGATTCCTCGACTTCGAGTGCTGGCACTCTACAGATCACTAAGATGAATCTTTTAAGGGTGTATAAAAAAGAGTGATGAATGTATTAAACTGCTACTTTTGTAGGTGTTGTTATGACTCAGAATAACGACATTTACAAAGCAGCTGAGGAAATTACACCACTAAGTATGTTGTACCTGGTACCAAAAACTGAGATTAAGCTGGACTGTTGTGATTTTTAAGAGAGACGTTCACTTAACAAGAGACCTGTCCCAGATTGGTCTCTTGATCCCAAAATGCCTTTTCCAATCCTGATCTGGGCAGGTGGTCCCATCTATACTGGTAAAGAAACTTTATTATATCCAGTGAAAATCAGATACAAAAAAATTAAAAACCATCATTTTTAACTTAGGTCAAAACAATTCTAAACCAGATTACTAGAACAAAATAACTTGTTTGAAGAGTAAGACTTCAGTTATAAACAAAGCAAAAATTTTGTACAGATGGTAGCTTTGGAAGAGCTTGAATATATAAATTTCACATATTAAATTCAAAACTTTAAATAGAGAGTAATTATTATACCTTTACCAAACCATCATGAGTCTTATAAAGTCTTCTACTGTTTTAAACCAGTGTTTAAAGATCAGCAATTGAAGTAGAAGCTAGGAATCTTAAAGGCATTTTCTTTCTAAGCTTTTCTTGCTCTCAATCACATCTACAGCATTTTTAGTCTGAACACCCTAAAGTGCACATTTTATTGCAGTAAAAGGAAGCATTGTTTGCATAGTTTTGAATAATACAAAGTAGGCTTTAATGTTTTTAATGTTCTTTCAACACTTTGACACAGATTCAACACAATGTCTGATTGTGAAACTACAATTTGAATTTAACTTGCATACTTGTGCTTTACAAATAAATTTATCACTGTTTTGCTTACAGTAACTGAATTAGCACCATTATCAAGTGTACATGTAGAAAATGAATTTTCTGTTTCTCAAATACTGGAATGAGGATGGAGCTTTTAAGCTCCACTTCACAATGAAGGCTTGTGGTTTCCTGGCAGGAGTTCATTCAGGTGAAGCACATACTATGACAGTTCATTCTTTAGTAATGTCCTTGGCCAATCCTCCAGAAACACTCGTGTGGTGATGACCCCGTTCAAGGGAGATGCAAACTGTTAAATGAAGAATGGCCACTGCAATTCTGAAAGGCACA
This sequence comes from Rhipidura dahli, assembly GCA_013399225.1. Lineage (NCBI taxonomy): Eukaryota > Metazoa > Chordata > Aves > Passeriformes > Rhipiduridae > Rhipidura > Rhipidura dahli. The sequence goes on from VXAC01000090.1 coordinate 451,356, forward strand.
GAATACAGAGCTTACAAAGCTTAGCCATCAAAAGTGGAGAGGGATTTTACTGCTTCCTAAATAGGAGAGGGAAATGGAAAAGCAAGAAAGAAGTAAGCAAAAGAGGACAGTGCTGGCACAGTAACAAACTGGTAACAGAGATGAATACATCATCTCTTAGGCTAGCCCTACCAAACAGCAGCAATATGTGAAGGGAGGATGAAAATCTAATTCATTTTAAGAGAGCAATAATTTTATGAAAAAGATCATATATGATTGCCTGCAGTAGCAGGCAATTTATTCTTTCTGTGTAGCAGTCTCCATAAAAAGGACTTTAATGTGAAGTTCTCCTGCTGTCTGGGTAATGACAGTCCTACTCAGCCTCCCTTGTTTTATATACCATTTTCTGAGCAGTCTCAGCTCTTCTGGCTAAGGAGGGTAGAGCCAACAATAAAATATCCAACAGTTTAGGCAAAGATTTGAAAGCAAGCTCTCACAGCATCCTAAATCTTGGGCTAGAACATACCAGTGTCTTCTTGCAGAATGACTTGAAATCTCCCCCTTGAAGTCACCAGATGTTTGGCATGTCTCTGCTCCAGTGGGCACACTCCTTGTTATTAAGACTCCACAAGCAACTTTTAGCTACCTGCAGAAAGCTCCACTCTGCTACTGGAAAAGCCTTTTCAGTTTCAAGTCTTTCTTTCCTTTACAACTATTCTACAGTTGTGTAATTGTTTTACATGAGAACAATTATCAGTTCTTCATTGCATTAGACCGTACATTTTGACTGTAACTTCAGTATTTACTTCAAGGATTTCCACTGTGTTTTGACCTCCTCAGCTCCTCTAACACTGCAGTACTTCATCCTGCATTATTTACCACCTCAGTGGTTCTCACTTTCTGAAACAGTACTATATGAACTATTTGAGATTTTCTTTTAAAGCCAGGCTGCAAAGGCAACAAAACTTCCTTGAACTGAAGAACTCTGTTTGAGATGTTTTCCACAGCTTGAATGTTACAGAACATACTCTTAAACATCCATCTTCTCCATTCAGATGTCCCTGTTATACATTAAATGTACCAGTTTGCCTTGATACCATATTAAGCATTATAATCTTTGCTCAAAGTAGACATTGACAAGGGACCTGTCACAGTTATCTGGATGCACGACCTGCATTTCACCATTATCTTTTAAAGACTCACTTATACTCTGGCCTGCACTTTGGGGGATGTATGAAATTAATTAACAAAGTTCTTGTAGTTTATGCACACTTACGGAATGATTTTGTGTTTCCAAACACAATAATGTTTTGTGTCTTGAAGGAGAGCCCAGGAAAGGTTGTAGGAAAGACTGGATTTTGCCATGAACACTTTTGGATACAGACTTCTATAGAAGCTCACCAGAAAGAAGAATCTGAATTTTGATTTTCTCCATTTAACTCCTCCACATTCTCAATGCACATATTTTTATAAAGTTGTAATCAGGGTCATCAGCTCTAATATTGTACAGAGGTGATGCCCATGGAAAAAGGTGCCTGAAATTGTATTATAATGAAGAGAAGGAAGTTTAAAACATCAATCAATTTGAATAGGAAACAAAAGATCCTTCTTCAGCAACAAACATGAACGTCCATTAAACTAGCCTGGAAACTTGGCACCATCACAAAGAGGCTGAGGTAACCCAGGACAACATCTCCACACTGAAAAGGATTCACAAAATCAATTAGCAGTTCATTCTTTAATTAAATGAAGATATACACAAACAACAGAACACTTTGGAGAAGTACAGGCATGTATTGCCACAGAGGGGTTTCCTACAGCACAAACAACAGCCTTCAATTGTTTATTCTCCCAGTATGGTTTTTTGTGAATAAAAGGCACAGCCCAAAGTCCAATAAACCCCAAGCATGAATTACCTGAACTCATTTTTTCCTTTTCAAACCAAAGGAGGAAATTAGTTCCTGCTAAAGATGTTCAGAACAGTCATTTTGCAAATGATGCTCTGAAGCTAATCAGAAGGGAATGTGTCATAGTATAATTGCCCTGTTTCCAAGCATTATCCTGTAACAACAATCTGCAGCATGGCTGTGCTTCACTGAGAGGGAGAGCAGCAGGCACCTCAGTACATGCACATTCCAGAGAAGCACCCTCCTTTTCTCATGTTGGAAGGCAGCCCATTACCCAGCTTGAGCCTTTTAGATTCTCACTTCAGGACAGGAATGGAAGTTGCTTCATTGGCTGCAGCTATTTGCTGTTTCCAGTTAGGACCCTTGTGATTAAGCCAGAAATCCTCTTCTGAAAAGGTGAACAGCTTTTGTTCAACAACATAATAGGAAAGCACTTTTTGGCATCCAACCAAATGAATATCTGAGTGTTAGCTTTACAAAAGCTATCTCATTCATTCAAGAAAGAAACCTCTTTAGTTTTGTTTTGCTGAAATAGATAACATGTTACACTAGGCTGCAACTTCTGACAGCTGCAGGTAGAGAATACTTCCCTTCCTTGTTGCTGGAATCCATGCCCTTGAGCATTCATTTGTTTGCAACGGCAGAAAGCTGGTCCCGAATCCTTCCCAGACCTTCCAACATAGTGTCCAGGGTTTCTTTACTCAGTTCCACAGTCAGTGCAGAAACAACAGGATTATTTCCACATAAGGCAGCATCTTCCTGAATCTTAAAATAGGAATGCAGATGTTAGTTGTACAAAAAATTCATTCACATGTTTTTCCAGGGCCACTGCAAAAGTCAGTGTTTAATACATAGATTAAACAAAATGGTTTGAATTTGGAATCCAGCTCCATCCTGAAGAACCATGGCACATTTTCTAAGCTGTGTGCCTCACTCACTGACAGAGTGAAAGTGAGCATCTACTGCCATGATTATTGGGAAATTTTTAAGATATTTGTGTCAAGAAGCCACATCTGTGTTAAAAGCATCTCAGCAGATACCACATAGGATACTTAATCCCACCCCACACACAGAGATTAGATTTTAACTCCTCCTCTGAATCCCACCCATCTGATTTTTATTGGCAGGGGGGGATCCACAACTCTTCAGAACACAAGCAGTAAGTTAGGTATACTCCCCAAATGATAGATGTGTCAGTGAAGGAAGTTATTAGTAATCTAAAGTCATTTCCCAACTAATGAAGTCAGCTAAACGTGCTGATGGAGTGCTTAGACTTAAGGGATGATGGCTTCAGGATTTATCTTCTTTTTTTCTGTAGAAAACAATGGTGTCTAGGAACAAACATGATAACTTCTCACCTCCTCATGCACAGAAAACTTCTGTGCAAGAGAGCTTTCATCAGAGACACCATTCCCAGGCTCTGTGGCATTTCAGATATCATCTCTGAGAAAGTCTAACTGCCCACCGGGCAAGAGGCAAGCACCACACGCCTGTCTGAGCTGGTTTGCCCTGGCAAGTCAGGTGTTGGACTTCATTAGTTCAGTCCTTCACAGCCACTGCCATTACCTTTAGCTGCAGCAGGCAGGTAGGAACTGCCATTCTTACGATGCTGTCTGAAGATGTCTTGATGTCCACCCTCCAGTCCATGTCCACAAGGCGAGGCAGGGAGACTGGGGGATTAAAAAATGGCTCTGTTAGGCCCAGCAGCATGTGATGATACCAGACCCTGGAACCTGTGCCTACCACCATGAACGTGCCTCTCCACTTCTGGCCCTGGGAAGCGTACAAATTTAGTGCTACTACATGGTTTCATATTGTTTTACTCTGGAATAAACCAATCTCCTCATGACACTGGAAGGGTAAAAAGGGTTCTCCCATCATTACATGCAATGACAGTTCAGACCAAGAAGTAGAGGTAAATTCCCAAAGCAGCTGGGAGCAGGAGAGCAGTAAGATGTCTTCTCCACATCTTCATCCCCTGCCTTGCTGCCTGCTACACTCAACCACTGTTTCATCAGGAGTTGCTCTGGTACCTGCATGGTTATTGCTCTGCTCTGAAACTGGTAAGAAAGCACAAAGGAAAGCTCCTAAAACCCAGCAGTATAAAACACGTTATTTCAAGTTCCCCAACCTGGGAACCAGAGCATCCTACAGTACAGCAAACATACTGGCAAACTGCAATCTTCATGTTCCTTAAAAATACTTCAAATGTCATCCTAATTACGTGCAGCCTAACAGAAACCATTTAACAGTCTGGTGCAATACTGACATCAATAGCCCAGAGCTGGAGTCCTCTTGAGCCCTCCCAAGGAAAGAAGGACAGGTCTAACTTGGCTGTTAAGGGAAGCAGCAGGCAATTGCAGCCTGTCTGGATTCTGTCTATCCTAAGATGCTTAGTGTCCTCCCCAGGGGTTGACTGCCAGCCTTCCTACTGACTACAGACACTCAAGTTGCTTCCTCTCTGTGCTTTATTGCCCAACTGAATTCTTTTCTGGGGAAAGGCTTTTCTCTCTCCCTGCTCCTGCTGCTTCCTTGAGCAGAGCTCCAGGGGGCAGTGCACAACTGGCTGCCTTTCTCCTACTTTTGGAACAAATTCCAGTTCACAGTCAGTTAGGGCTGCACCTGGCAGCATTTGCAGCAACACAAAATGCATCTGTTTAGCCTTGTATGTTAATTTGCAAAGATTGACTACTGGTGGCTTGGGAGGGGCAGGAAACCATTCACTTTTTTATGTTAACACAGATGAATCTGTTGGAATGTCTGCCTTGGACCAGTGCCCTGGTCCCTATGTAATGCATGTCAGATACTTCATGAATACAATACTAAGATAATCCATTATTTCCTAGCAGACAACCTCATTCCAACAGGGTTAAATGTTCATCTAAAGAATACATAGACTGAGCAGAGGTCCTGGGTGGTGCTCCAAGAGCCACACAGCCAGCCCTGCTTCAGGGCTGTGAAGATTTAGCCAGTGTGTTCTGCTGCTCTCATGTCCTCTAACACATGACAGTGCTAAGGACACAGGAAAAGCATTCTGTGCTTTGGTAACACCAGAACACTGTTCAGTGTAAGCAAAGCATTAGCACTAGGCAATAGTTTCTTTCCTCTCCCTATTCATATTCCATTATAACTTTGAGGGACAGTGTATTTCCAGGTCTTGCCATACTGCTTAGCTGTGGGACACTACCTCCTCTGCAGGCAAAGCCAAGGGGAAGGAGGATCCATGTAGACTTCAGGATACTCTGTTATGTGTCAGCTCTCAGTGGCAAGCCTTTAAATGCTACAGTTGTAAAGGAAATCTCTTGGGGAGAAAACCAAGTGTTGCAGCTGCAGGAACACCTAACTAGCCGTGATGCTGTTGTTAAAGTTGGCACTCCTTAATTATATCACTATTTAGAAAGTCAAGGAAAAAGCAAGTACAAATACATGCAGTGTGCTTGCTGATGCATGGAAATGAAAGGATGCACAGGACTGACAAGATATGCAGGGCTGAAGTATTCTACAATACATACATGTCCTTTACAGTGCAGTTATTGTATATGAACATCCCTTAAAGACCTGAATGGGGAAGTCAGAGTGCTTAAGTTTCAAAAGTTCTGCAAGTAATTGCTATATACTGCACTTTGCAAGGCAGCCACAGACTGAGCTTTGAGTGGGATTGCTTGAGAGCTGGAAACAATTCAGCACAGGAGCATGGATCTGAATACAAGTGTGTTGGCTTCTGCTAAACTCTGCTATGCCACAATCATACAGCTCCATCCAAGCCCAGCAGGGATAACCCTGTGCCATGCTGGGATGCACTGTTCTAAACTCCAAGCTCAAATGACCTCAGGAAACATCATTTGCATGAAGATGTGAACTGTTACTTACTCTGACTTGCTTGTGCTTCATTCCTCCAAGCAGAGCTGTGAAAAAGTGGAGAAAAACAGCATCAACAGCACGTTTTGAGAAAAAAAAAAAAAAAAAAGAGGCAAGCATTTAGCATGGCTCTTCCCTGACTGAAGGGTCACCAGCAGTAAGCAGGGGACAGAGACTGCCTATGATACTGAGTGCCATGGAAAGGCTGGGACTGGTGGGTAATGGCAGGCAAACTGGTGACCAACTGTGGGTTCTTCTGGAAGGGCAGCTCATTTAAAGCATATACCTTCCTGCCTGCTTTTATCAAAGCAGTGGGCTCCCAAGCATTGAGATGTACAAGCAGAACTGCCCTCTGCCACTACCTCATGTACGCTTTATCACATACAGTACCTCTGCACCTAAGCCACAGTGACAAGTGGATGGACACCTGGATACTACATAGATTTTTTAGTACTGAAATCCAGCCTTAGTTCTAAGTTTTATCATCATCAGTAGCATCTTTCCACTACACAGCTGTTAAGCTGTTGCATATTGGGAATGGGGCATCCATTTCAAAAGTCATAGGAAAACTCTGTGTGCCTATGGCTGTGTTCTGTTGGCCATTTCACTCAGATGACATAATCTGTTCAACTCTGCTCATCCCAACCTGTGTGACTGTGCCGAAGGCACACACAAAATTCACAGAAACAAGACCCTGCATGTCACTAACTATCCACGTATCAAACCACATATACAGGCTTTAACTCTCCAGCTGAAAGCAAATGGCAGGTGGGTAGCACTCACATATTCTCCAAGATTATCTTAGTCAAGAGGTTTTTCAGATTTTGGTGGAAGTTTTCTGGGAAGAGACAGAGAATATCTTCTGCCCCGGTCAAGCCGCGGTACACCACGTGCCGGGTGAGGTTGTGCAAGGCAGACACCAGCTGTCAGGAGGGAAGAGGAAAAGGGGCTCCGCTGGGCTGAAGAGCATTACACACAGCAGGGGACGGGGCTTCACAGCCAGGAGACACAGCTTCTGCTGCGAGCCCCGCACCACCAGAGCCTCGGGCACCCAAGTACGGCCCGACAGCCTTAGCAGGAAGGGGCTGAGCTCCTCAGCGCCCTCCGGCCCGCAGCCCCAGCCCGCTCCCTTCTGTCCCGGGCGATGGTGGCTGTCACCGCGCACACCCCGGTTCGGCAGCGGCCGCGGAGCCCCGCACCTTCCCGAGGGCCTGGGCCACCCCCGTGCTGCCGCCCGCACGGCCCCGCTCCCTGCGTCCCTCCGGGGCCCGCGGCTGCCCCGCCCGGCCCTACCTGCTCCGCTTCCTCGGCGCTGACGGCGAGCCCGGGGCAGGCGCGCTGCGCCAGCNAAGCGGGGCGCTCAGCCGCGGCCCGGCTCGGCGGCCCCGTCCCCCCGCGGCCCGGCCCCGCTCACCTTCAGCAGGATCTGCAGCGCCGCGAAGTCACCGTCCCCCAGCGCCGCCATCTTCGCCCCGCCTGCCGCCGCCGCCGCGCCCCGCCCGCGCCATCACCGGGGAGGGCGGGACCGGGGCCGGGGCCGGGATAGCGACAGGGACTGCGACAGGGACAGAGCAAGGGACTGGGATAGCGACAGGGACAGCGACAGGGACGGAGCAAGGGACTGGGATAGCGACAGGGACATCCCCGGTGTGTGGCACTGCCCGTGCCGAGCCGCTCGGGGCGCTTGGTGTTGTCAGTGCAAGTCCCTGCCCTGGAGTCTCGCTGCGAACGCGCTGCTTTCAGACAGCGGGAACGGAAGGCGAAGGATTTACCATGGCACTACCGCAGCGATATGGACCATTATCTCTGCAAGCTGCGTCTTTCACTTTGTAAGGGTTTCAATAAGTCGTCTTTCCGAGAGAGAAAACCTCCTCTTTGCCTTGTGTGGTTTCCAGCACATCTGGTTCCAGGAGCATCACTAGTCTATGATCTTTCCCCATCACTGCCTCTGTTACAGCATCCCCATCCTCATTTCCATCTCTGTTGATTTGTAAACAGAATATTGCACGGTGAGAAATGCAAACATATAAATGCTTCTTCCACTGGGCTTCACAAGCTTGGCAGGGAATAGCCTTTACTCTTGCAGAGGAACAGATTCAATGCTACATACTAGGGTAGAACAGAAAGGGAAGGATGATGAGATCTTAATTTTTTGTTTCCAAAATGAAAGGGTTGCAGTTAGTGACTTAAACAATAACATCTCCATGAACAAAAAAAAGCATGGGGTAGTGGTTATAGGTCGGGATTGAAGAGCTAGAAAACCAGAATCATGTTCTCTTGACCCTGCTTCAGTCTTCAGATGAATCAAGGTAGGTCAGTTTTGTCCCGGGTGCCAGGAAGGTAATGGAACTCAGTATAACACACAACATCCTGCAGTAGTAAGTGTGGGCATTTGTGAATATCCAGAGTAAGCATGGAAGTTATGGAAGCATAAACAGAATGAATGCACTGTGAAAAAAGCAACACTCTTACAGTCTGAGCAAGTGCACCTAAAGGAAACAGCTGGCTCCAAGAGGGACCTGCCACTGGCCAAGGGCAAGCCCATCAGTGATGGTGGGAGCACCTCTGGGACAGCAGGGCTAAGAAGAAAAGACAGAAGTTACTGCACAGAAGTAATTGTGGCCAGAGAGGAGAGAAGTGAGATTATGTGAGAGAAACAGCCCTGCTGGCACCAGGGTCTCTGGAGAAAGACGAGAAAGAGATGCTCCAGGTGTTGGAACTAGGATTCCCCTGCAGCCCGCAGGGCAGCCCGTGGAGAAGCAGCTGTGCCCCTGCAGCCCATGGAGGGCCCCACACTGGATACCTGAAGGAGGCTGTGAGCTCGTGGGCAGCCCATGCTGGAACAGGCTTCTAGCAAAACCTAGGGACCCATGGACAGAGAAGCCCAAGCTGGAGCAGGTTTGCTGTTAGGACTTGAGACTCTGGAGGGGCACATTCTGGATGTTTCTAAAGAATGCTTCCTGTGGAAGGGACTCCACACATGCTGGAACAGTTCACAAAGAACTGCAGCCTGTGGGAAGGACTCACACTGGAGAAGTTTGTGGAGAACTGTCTCCCATGGGAGGAACCCCGTGCTGGAGCAGGGGAAGGAATCCTTCCCTTGAGGAGAAAACAGTGTCAGAAACAACATCTGATGAACTGACCATAACCCCTATACCCTGTACCCCCTTGCACCACTGGTGGGGAGGAGGTAGCGAATCAAGATTAAAGTTAAGTCCAGGTAGCAGGGAGGGGTGGGGGGAAGGTCCTTTTAAGATTTGTTGTCTCCTTATCCTGCTCTGATTTTGACTGGTAATAAATTCAGTTAATGTCTCTGAGTCAAGGCTGTTCTACCCACGATGGTAATGTGGTGAGTGGTCTGTCCTTAACCTGTCATGAACCTTTTGTTACATTTTCTCCCCCCTGTCCAGTTGAGGAGGGGGTGATAAGAGTGGCTTTGATGAGCACCGAGCATCCAGCCAAGGTCAAACCACCACACCTGGGTTAAGGGCTTAATTGTGCAGAGTAACTTTGTCAGACAAGTAGGTGGAGAGATGCAAAGGGTAGGGAGAGTAGCTAACTGTCATTGCCAGCTCTCACAGGAGTGTGTGGCAAGAGAACATTTACCTGTGAGTCATGCTCAGAACAAAGAAGCTGCCTGCCAGTAAGCACAGCTGGCATCCTACTGAATTAGTTCTCAAGTCCACCTCCTAATGTTGCCATTTCCTCACTCGAGGAGCCTTATAATTATGAAGAAATAATGACAGGTTAGATTTAATATCAAAATTGAAATGCTGTTTGTTTAGTATCAAATTTGAAACAGCTGAAGCCGACAGAAATACTTAGTAAAATGCTTTATCTGAGGGTGGTTTGATCTTTTCTGCTTCCCTCCCTGCCTTCCTCTCCTCCTTCCTTCCTTCCCTTCTTCTTTCCCTGCTTTCTTCCTTTGTCTTCAAGGTCAAGGCCTGCAAAATCAAATTTTCAGGGATGAAGTGTGAGACTGCATCCTGTAAGGAAGGCTGGCCCCGTGATCAGTGTGATTATCAAGAAAGTCTGAGAAACACCAGTTCAATTATTTGCTGTGCCAGAAGCACTTCTCTCTGAATTTGAAAAAGGAAACCCACTTAGGGGAGTGAGATGGCTTGGATGACCTCCAGATGTCTTTTCTCACAGCCTTTTATTTACCATGATTTCATGTCTGTATCACCCAGGGGAACTCAGCTGTGAGTTCTGAGCCTGCAGATAAGTCACAGCACTGTGTGCAGGAATTGGGTTGGATCTCATGAGCCAAACTGTCCAGTCATTAAGTCTGAAAATTAAACTCTGCCACTGGGCTGGCAAATTTGCCTGCACCCCGGTGTGGGTGATACAGCTGGAGTACTGAGTGATGTGACCCTCTCTTGACTGAGCCAGCCTGGGTGATCTGCAAATGGTTCTCCCTAAAGTAGTTCAGGTAGGTGAGTACAAAAAACGTGGGCACTGCAGGGAGCTGGATGAGCAAGGAGCCTCCAGACTATGAGATTCTTAAATACTTTCTAAATTTGTGGTCTCCTGGACTTGGGGGAAATATGCAGTCATGAGTTTATATGTGTGGGTCTGTGCTGCCTGCTGTTCTTGTCTCCATGCCCAGAGGTGTAAAAAACCCTGGAGAACTGGTGTTCTGTGTGGGAAGAGAGGATCAGGGATCCTGGCTGGAAATCACTTGAGTGAGAAAGGAGGGGAGGCAAGAAGGGATAACTTCCAGGGGTTAGGAGAGAGGTTTCCTGGTGGGAGTGGAGGACCTCCTGGGCCTTGAAGAAGAAGAATAGTTCTTCATTTGCCTTTTTGCTTCAAATAACAAATTATTCTAGTTTTCTAGTGGTACTTGGCAAATCATGGCCAGGGGGAATTCCTTGTTGTCATTTATATACACAGCTCCCTGCTGGACTCTGAGGTATTTATGCATCTTCCTACCTGGAAGGTATCAGGAGGTAATTTGCCTGTGTGCCTTTGGGCTTTTCTGATGCAGAGGGACTGATAAACTTTTTTTATTTTTTTTTTTTAAGGAGAGGGAGATATATGAGGCATTGAAAGAACTGTCTGCATTTTACATACAATATATTTATCTTCAACAGAAGTCAACTATCATGACAGAATAAATACTATGATACTGCAAGGCAAAAATCCAGAGCTGGTAAGGTGAATGAAAGAATTTCAACAAGTCAGTGTACAATCTGTTCAGTGTTTTTATACATAGCTGTATAACTCCAATCGCAGATAAATACCTTGCAAAAATGTCGTTTTTGTGAAAGTCCATCAACTAAGAGAAGCCCAAAATCAACATCTGAAAGAGACTGTGTGTTTAGGAAAAGTCAGTCTTGCTCTTCCTAATATGTTCAAGGTAGAAAAATAGGCATAAAAAAAAGCCAGCAAATGATTTGAGAAAACCCATTTGAACCAGACCCATTTATTTTTCTCCGCCCCACCCCGCCCTGTTTTTTTCTTCCCCTTGAGCAGTAATAAAAGGGAATAATACATTTAACTTCTCTTCAATTCTTGGCTGGAGAACTGTAATCTTTCACACTTCAGGGAAAGAAGCACCCAGTTCTAGCTCACTGTGTCTATTCCGGGGTCCCTGGGAGAGAAATCCTTGGGCTATTAAGGATTCGATGGGAAGAACTGTTAGTTTTTTCCCCCCGGCGTAGCCTGTATTCACTGGAGCATCTGTTGCAGAGCAGTGGTCTCTTCCTTAAGGGCTTCCAGCTGCAAGTCAGGGCTCTGCTCTGTAACTGCTCCCTGCTGGGTGTGTGCAATTTTAGTGAGAAAGTTGCCTATCCTTTTCCAAATTGGAAAGGCAGGACTTAGTTCCTAAGGGAATGCAGTAGAGAGATGACATCAAGTGTGTGTTCATGGACCTGGATGTAGACTGTGTGTGAGGGGAAAGCTCTGTGCCCCAGCCAGTCTGTGCCTAAGCCCTGCAGAGCTTCACAGAACAGCATTTCCAAACAATCACCTATAATTAGTATTTTGGCACATATTACTTTTTGCTGCAATTCAGACAAACTGATTGGTCTGTTAGACTCTTTTCGTCTTCCAATTTCCTACACTTATTTCTGTTGGTGAAACCCATTAATAGATAGAGAGAATAGGGTAGGAGCACTTGGGACACACTGTGGGCATGATTAGCAGCGCTGTCCTGGCTCTGCATGCCTGTGCCCCCTGTTCATTGTCAGTCTGTTGTCTCTGACAGTGGCCCAACAAAGCGCATGTAACGTGGAATCAAGACCTTTCCTCTTTGCACTCATGTGGCATTTGGCCCCACCTCTACTCACTAAGGACCTGTCATCCTGACAGGTGTTTACTGGAAGGGTTTTTTAAGAAATGGGGCAAAACCATGTGGTTAACACTGGGGTTTGTACTCTTCCATGTCAGTTCTCAGTCACCTTTCAGATGACAGTATTCCTTCCTTCCTGGCCTCTCAGCTGAACTGCCTTTTCAGTTTGGATTGCTGATACTTGAGACTCTTCAAATGGGACTGCAAATTAGAGGGTGAGACCGCTGCTGACAGATGTGATCTGCAAGGCTGGTGCTGACAGATACTCTCTGTGTGCTGTGGAAGTCTGTGGACAGTTGCCTGCATTACAGCTGGAAAGTGAGCAGTCTCACACTTGTAAAGAAGGTACTGCACATTAACAGCTCATCTAAGGTAATTTTGTTTGCTCCGTGCTGCAAGACAATCCTTATGAAATTTGATAGGCAGCTCAGGCTGTTCATGGGATTATGAATGTGTTCAAACTGCAAAGTGTCATTGGGACAAAAAGAAACTGAATGTTTTCTAGCCAAGAGCATTTGGCCTAAGCATCATACCAAGCTTTTACTATTTTCTTTATTCAAGGTCTCATTCAGATGTAACAGTCATTCATTGATGCTCACAAAACTCCTGGGAGAAAATTCTGTGTAAGAATCAATGGAACTGCATCTGGTTTTATAAAGCAAATTAAAGCATGCATCAAAACATTTTCCATGAGGTATTTGCAGCCCCAGTGCCATAACAGAGTTCGTTCTGACAAGACAGGAAGAGCAAGCCAGCACGGACAAAAGCAAGGTATTTAATATGTCTTACAAAAGTGAAAAAGTAAACAAGCCTTTCCTCCCCACTCTCCTTTTGAATGTCAGCATCCCTCAGCATGACATGGTTGTGCTGAAGCTGGACAAGGAGGCAGAGACCAGCACCAGCATGGGCTCCCACCTCTCCCTTTTGGCTGTTGGAGGTGACCACTACTCTATGTGAGCAACTGTGCAAATACAGAGGGGAAGGCAGCAAGGGAAAGCTCAAACATGCTGGAGTTCATTGGCAAATTGGGTCACAACAGCTACCAGAAAGGCCTCCTTTGAGACATGGGATGTAAAGCAGCAAGCCTCCAGTATGCCTGTTTCAGTTGCATGGCTTCTGTCTTCCAGCAGAGCAAGTTACCTTCAGTAGCAAGTGGTTGGTGAGATCCACTGCTGGCAGGAGAGCAGTTTCTGCACATCTGTGAGGCCTCAGGCTGTGCTGGAGATTTCTGGCAGTGTAGCCTTTAGAGTGAAACATCAAGGGCCAGCTCTGGAACTACAGAGATGCCAAGTGTCAACAAACCATCTGTAGGCACATGTCATCAGTTTAATGTTCTGTACTCATTGCAAAGCCTCACTATAGCCCAGCCCATCGCAGCCCAGCTGCAGGTACAACCCAGTGCTGCTGTGACACAGCCCAGAAACTCTGCCTAACCATTCTCAGTGTGTTCCGTGGTGTTGCTTCCCTTCCTCTCTTCCCCAGCCCCAGTCGCACCCGAGCACGGTCCTATGCACTGCCTGCCTTTAACCACTGGGTGCCAGGGGCCTCCCGGCAGGAAGGCACCGGCTCATTCTGCACCAGGAGGAGAGCCTTGAACCACTTCTCCCAGCTGTGCCTGTGCCCAGTTTACATCTGTGGTGAGGGCACGAGTGTGAAACAGCCAGAGGCAGATCAAGGCAGCCTCGGGCACTTAGGGACTTCAAGAAATTGCGTTGTCTCTGTTCCTGCCTGCAGAGAGGGAGGTAAGGAGAGCTGTAAGGTCGTGACTGTGACCCAAAACTGCAACAAGAGCCCCATCAGTTCATTTCGTATGAGAATAGATCACAGAGAGAGAACAGTCACCATTAGTTTAGGTTACATCTCAGTAAGGCAAAAGGATTCATAGCCCATTATCAGGGAAATACTGGAGTCATTCAGGCCCCTTTTATAACGATTGCTGCCTTTTATTGGTTTTAAATGATACTTTTGGAGGGCTTATTTCTGCCTTACTAGCTGTGATTGTCTTTTCATTCCGAGTTAATATGCTGGCTAGTTCAAAGAACTCCAGATTTAGGTGCTAAGAAATAGCAATAAAATCATAAAGCCACAGTTCATTTCAACAATGCCTTCATCACACATATAATTGCAACAGAAAACAGTTTCAACAGCAGTTTTCAACAAAAAGCAGTTTCTTTCTCTATTTTGTGTGGCTTAAAACTCATAAAAGAGATGGTATAACACAAACACTCAGAAAAGCCTCTAGTAATGCCTCAAAACAGAGGAGCAGAATTGTAAAAACTAACAAACTGGAATATAAATTATTTCTCTTTCTCTAGAGAGGTAGAACTAAAGTTCTACCTCTCCACAACCACCTGCTTAAATTACCAAGCCATCATAAGGGTAAATGTCAAGATAAATGCTTTGAAAATGTCCTTCCCTGTATTATTAACATTGCTATGGACTATTAAAATTAAAAGGCTCTTTAAAACATAATTGAATTTTTCATTATTTATCTGCTGCTGCTGCTGTTCACTTCCACATGTAAGTAGTAGATCCCCAGAGGGGTGTTTCATATCTATACAAATGTGTGTTAAATGCTTTGCCTCTGGCATTTTAGAAATAGCACAAATGCAGCTGTGTTTGTGCATCTATAATTTCAGGACATGAGCCAGCCTCTCAAAGAAGTTTCCACTTGGCAGCTTATATTGTCTTCTCCAGAATTTTGCAAAGTATCCAGTATTAGTAACCAGGGTGTATGAAGCAATGTCAGAACAGCAGAAATTATCTAATTACATGAAGACTTCAGACCATGTTTATGTGAATCATTATACCATGAGTAAATTGAATCCAGCTAGCTGTCTGCTGGGCTCTTACCAAAAGGATAAGAATGATATGCAAAATAGTACAAACTAATTACTTTCTTTTAAGGGGAGCTCTTCAAGAAGATTATGTAAAATACATCAAAACAGATTTCATTCCCAATGCCTGTCATCTATTACATGGTAAATGCAGCATGTGTAACAGAAATTATTACTTTCTCTAGAAAAAATACCTTTAACCATTTTGTGTGCATTCATTGTAACTCACAGTTACCATTCCCAAAGGAGTGGTTCAGATGGAAACATAAAGAGCTTCATTTGAAAGTAGCAGAGCCCTCAAATTTGCATTTCTTTTGGTAACATTGGGACTATTTCAGTCAGAAGCAGGATGGTGTTTACAGTGAGCACTCTTGCAACATGGAGCACTGAACAGAGACCCTCCAGCAATGTTCCTACATGGGACACACTAAGCAGGATGAGTGTGCCTGGTAAAGCTGGGCAGTGAACTCTGTCTGGGCAAGTGCAGCATGAAGAAGGAGCATGAGCTGGCCTCTGCAGTGTAGGACAGTGATGTAGGACCACAGCTAGGATGACCAAGGCAGAAACACCACTGTTGACTTACGCTGGGCCAACCAGGACCCTTGTAGCAGGCAGTAAAAAACCACAGAACCACAGAATGGTTTGAGTTGGAAGGTCCCTTAAAGATCATCTTATTTCAACCCCTCTGCCATGGGCAAGAACACCTTCCACTTAGAGCAGGCTGCTCAGAGCCCCATCCATCCTGGTCTTGAACACTGACAGGAATGGGACATCCAGAACATCTTTGGGCAAATTGTTGCAATGCCTCACCACCCTCACAGTAAAGGTCATCTGATTCCAGCCCCATGGCAGGGGGGATGTTGAACTCAATGCCCTTTAAGGTGCCTTCCAACACAAGCCATTCTGCATCAGTCTGTGTCGTTCAGAGCTGCACAGAGCCTTACTCTGTCACGTGGACAGGCACAGTGGGGGAAGCATGAGAGAAGTGCTAGTTGGAGGTGAAAACAAACAAAAAATTGCACTTCTGCAGGCCACACAGTCACGCTGTGCTGTGCCCAGTAGCTCTGTGTCTCCAAGGGATGCAGAGCAGCAGCTGTGACCCTGTGAGCACCCAAGGTGCAAACCAAGCTGTGGTGTGGCAGCAGGGAGCTGTTGGTGGTGTGACTCTCACGCTCAGTGTGTGAGCTTTGGCTGGTCTGGTTTGTCAGAGATGGGAACTGTGTATTGGTTGCTTACTCCTGAAAGCAGAAGGTTCTGGTGATAATATACTGCATGTTGTCTGTTATTAATCAAATTATTTTTTCTTTCTTAATTCAGAACATTTTATGGCTGTAGTGTTTTATGTTTATTTCCTCTCAGTAAACTGCAGAATGGAGCTTGCAGAACCTCCAGCCTCTTAGGACAGACTGTATTTAATCCTGCCATCCCAAGGTATGTAGTTTGATGAGTTAGCTGAATCTTTTGCTATGCTGAAAAGACCACCTAAGCACTGGTGTGTTTGTTGTTCTGTTTCCTCCTGAGTGAGACATCCTGCAAACAATCTAACTTCATTCCTTGTCCCCACAATGACAGCATTGTGCAGTGCCACAGATCAGCATCAACTGATGTGTGATGCACGGTGCCTCATCGTACCAGAGACTGAATCAAAGGGCTACTGAAAAGTGCCACAGCTTTAAAAAATTGATGTAGCTGAACCTAGAATTTGTTTTGTTTTGATAGCTGTTGTTTAAACCAGGCTCCCCAGTATTTTTTCTGTTAAAAACATCTTTTGACATGGCTATAAAATCACCTTAGGTGAAAGGCAAACCAAATGATCACGAGTCTAACATTAACCCTAGGAAGTAATTCCCTGGCAACTGGTGTTGCCCTGTCACTGGGGTATTTGGTTGTTTTCACCCAGGCTGTGCATCCCCTCTCTGACAGGTTGTATGGGCAGAAGAGCCACTGTGGGGGGAACCAGAGGTCAGGGGAGACAACTGCAGGCATGGTTTTCCGGGGCAAGTGTTCCTGTTACAACAGTGTGTTTGCTGGGGATTTGTGTCAGCTCGGGAAGAGAATCTGTGCATGCAACAGAAAGGCTGGACAGTGGTGGCTGACTTTATAATTTCACTGTGTCCACATACACAATGATTATGGAAGGCATATAATATATAAAATGTAAATACAGTGGTGTAAACCAAGCCTGAAAGGATTCTCCACTCTCATCTGTAATTTTTCAAGCCAGTGCTACAAAGGAGCATTGCTGGCTGAGTCCTCCTGTTGCAGTATCTTGCCAATGTAGAGTGATGTAACATTATGCAACTTCATTATGCAGCGACACAAATACCATGGAGCTGAAGCACTACTTTCAAGAAAAATTTCTTCCAGCAGTAAAAACAACGTTTAAATCAACACAAACACAGTAGTTTTGGTAATAAGGCAGCTCTGGATCACCAACTGCTCTGAATCAGCGTGTCTTGAAACAAAGCAGAATGAATTCTCATACCTTCACATACAAACTGTCAGAGTTTAGAGAAGTATAGATGCTTTACACTTCACACCTTTTACACAAGAAATGTACCTGAAAGTAGGACCTCATATACCAGTCTGGAAACGGCAGAACCACATGTCAGCCTGTTGTGCCTTTTCTCTGCATTGTGGCTGAAGTGTGCAGGGAGGTGACAGAAGTGAGGTATGGAGCACAGCCACTGCTGCAGTCCTGCCAGCAATGCCTGTGGTGTGGCCCTGCTGGTGCTTTGCTTTGGATCAGGAGTGTATCTTTGATGCAAATCTCCTGACTATCTCTACTGCCTGTGTTTCATTTTGCTTCGGGGCTGATTTTGAGTGTAGGGGATAGATTCTGTTGAGTGAAATTAAAGTGAAAAGTGTTCTCCAGAAGTGCACCCAACATGCTGAGACCTCACGAGGTATTCAGTCCAGGGGGTCCAAATGAAGGCAATCTGAATTGAAAAAAACCCTGGAATATGCAGAGTGTGCATGTCAGATCCTCAGCAGCAACTGTTTGTGTAGAGCATCTATTCTACAGATTCTTGGTCTGCTTGACCTTACCGTGTAGATGTAACTGGATCTGATTTTTAAGAGGAGTTGAAAGAACCTACTGAAAATTAGGCTCCTAATTTTTAATTTCATTTTCCCCATAAATGACATTGACCCTGTGAAATTCTTACTCTTCCATAGACTACGATCATTAGTGAATTAGTGCTTACATAGTATCACTGGAAGTGATTTGTCATTTCCATGAATGTGCTGGTAATGATGAGAAAAAGATGCTGGTTTATTCTATAATACTCTAAAATATTTCACAACTTATAAAAGCAGTAAATATTTCAATTGTTGCTGGAAATGGACTCCCTTCAAGAGTGGAATGTTCCAGCTGAATCAGCGCACAGACTTGCAATGTAACAATAGGAAGATAGAGGGGAAAGGGGGAAATTGCATAAAGAATCCCATGGTCTAGGTAAAAATCAGCATATTGCAACCCAAATTGCATTTAGACTAGCATTTGCCTCTGCTTTTATAATAAGATTCAATGTGATTTTTAAGTAGTCAGTATTCTCCCAGCTACATTTCATTGGGAAACAGTCTGGAAATGCTCAAATTCATACACCGAGGAAGAAGTCCTAGAGAAAACATGTTTTCTACAGTAGAACATAAAGAGTACTCACAGCACCCTTGAGAATTTTCCTGTCTGCATTTCTAAAAGGAAAGGCATTTGAGATACTGTTTAATGTAAGGACTTCGACTGATTAGTAAATGTTAAACAGTGTTTGGAGAAAGCTGGATGATAATTAGTTACAGCTATATTTTCAACAATTCATACTAGAACTTTTTCTTAAGCAGAAGCAAACAGGAAGCATAACTCTTCCAGTATCACCACTGATTCAGATTTGATTCAACTAGGAAAGAAAAGTCTATAGTAACAAAAATTTTAAAACCCTATTTCCTTCCTGGAACAGGAAATGTAAAAATAGGAATAGTATACTTCCAAATCCTGCTAAAAGAGGTGAAAATATCTCACTTATTTCCAAAAAAAAGCACTTTACATTGTTTTTGAAAAAGCAAATACAGTGACCTATCCAGCTTCAAATATGAATTTGCAGCATATTGAAAGAACTGACAGAAAACACAAAAGCGCACAGAAATCCTAACTACCTTGATTTTCAAGACCACTATTACAAGCTCCAAACCAGTATTGATCAATTTAATCACAGTGAACTGTGAACTACTGTTGATCCATAAAATGTAAGGGTCTAGACAATGGAATACTTGCTGATTTCTGACTGCTGGAAGTCAGAGAGCACTATCGTACTACGCTTAAAATCCCAGTCAAAATGGCTGTGCTTATAACATGTAATTTAATTTTTCTAATATCACACTTTATTAATTAGATGTCAGGTGCTTTATTTATTGAGCAAATTGACAAACACTATTAGTATGTAGAATGTTCCAGAGACTCCCATTTTTGTTTCCTTTTTTTTTTTTTTTTATTTTCCCCTCAAACACTATTTGGCTTGTTAATTACAAAAGGCTGAGAAACAGTTTTCTTACAACCCAGGTTTGGGCTTGGATATTGATTCTCAGCTAGAAACTTCCTGTCCCAGTTCTCTCTTTGCCTCAGTCAGCTTAAAGCCGCAGTTTGAAAAACTGATGCCTTAGTTTTTCATGTGTAGAAAAGAAGCTTCGTGTTTAGGAGACTTACTAATCCAAATATGTAAGCCTCAAATACTGCATAGCTCCAACCCCAGTCATCTTGAAGTGGGAGCCTCAGAGTCTAAAAATCTCCTTCTGCTGGAGTCATGAGAATCACAGTGTTTGAACAACCATTCCCATTTCTCAAGATAAGGAGGCTGGAGAGGAGCTTTGATTTTTCTTAGGTCTGATGCGTGGTCAGCTACTTCACTACAGAAGCATTGATGTTTGGGGGCACTGGAACAGAAGAACCTCTGTCAATAATGCTGAGGCAAACTCTCCTCTCCTCTTAGAGCAGGGAGATTTCTTCCAGAATACTTTCTTGGGAGCATCCAGCAGCCTGCACTCGCCTCCTTCTGCAAATACGATTTACATGATTAGCTGGAACTGAGTCAACACCCCCAGACTAGGGCACAGGATACAGGATGATTTTAGTATGAGTTGGGTTTCCTGGAGGGAAGTCCAGCTAAAGAGGAGTCTTGCATTCTCCCCAGTCTATTGTTCAGTCTGACTTGGACCCTGGCCTTTTCTGTTTATTTGCTCAGACAGCCCATCTCCCTGCATACCAGTCTGTGTGTGTACAGTAAACACTGGAAGCCCATTGCAGTGCTAATAGCACATTGCAGCTATGAGAATCCAAATCTTCCTGGGTCAGCTGCTGACCTTGGTTCTTTCTGCCCTCTTGTCCCTGCTAGCAGGCTCGTGCAAGAAGGTAGGTGCAGGCAGTCTGTATCCTGTGCATATCCTGAGCACTGCTGCACACTGCAGCTTTCATCAGATGAGAAAAATATCTTTATGTCAGCAAAGTGTCTGTTTCAAGGCTAATGGAGGTGACAGAAATTTTGTTGTTTAGACTTATGTATTTATAAGAGAGAAAACCTTTTGTTTGGGTAATTTTGTGACCACTGTGTGTAGAGAAGGGGACAATATGGAATCACATTAAGGCCAGTTAGAATTAACTTTGTTGACTTTGCAGTTCAGGCTGTGGCTGGGTGTTTGGGAGCAACTTCACTCATGTTAACACTGTTCTTTCTCTTTGCCTCCTATCAGGAACATATGCCATGGAGTTTTCTCCAGCAAGACATCTGTCCTTCACAGACTTTGGAAAAAACACAGACATGAAAATAAATTCAAAGGTACCTGCAATTATAGAGGAAAAGTGATTGAACTGCAGGGAGCACCTCAGTTAGTTTTAACTTTTCTGATACAGGTTAAAATAGCAGGGAGATGACTGAGAGAAGTCATCTTTCCATATGCTTTTCTGGTTCCTATGGTCCACCTAAGGCATCTATGTCTGGCTACTGTTAGTGACAGAAATCTGAGTTAAAGGGACCCATTCTGGCCCTCAATATGTTACATTGCCTGGTAGCCAAATGCAAGCTGGCTGGGATCCCTGCTAGCCTACCTGAGCCAGATTTATGCAATCAGACACATTTCCTATTTCCAGTTGCTTGTAACAATTGGATAATTGGACTAAGCAAGCCTCTCTCAGTGGTAGAACTACTAATTTTTAAACAGGCTGATAATTCATGGTGGTAATGGATCTGTCACAACATGTAGGTGCCCTTGCTTTTGCACCTGACTCCCAAAATCCCCTGCCTAGTCCTGAACATCACCTCTCCTGCCCTGAGAACCCTCTGTGCTGGGTGCAGCCTAATGCTGAGTCCCTCAACGAAGCACATTCCCAGGCTGCAGGAGAACACCACAGTCTGTCACTGTCACTCTTTGTACCTCGCTGGGCAGAGCTCCTGGCCCAGGATGTGACACTGTGCCAGCCAGGCATTGCTTCACTGAGCTGTCACCAGAGCTGTTTGTCTCCACAGTTCGGGACACTGCCTTTCCTTAGCCACCACCTAGCAGATGTACTTTCTGCTGCAAGGGAAGGATGGGGGAGAGGCTGCCTGCTCAGGGCATGATGTGCATGGATCCAGTGAATAATAAGCCACGGTAAATTATTGTTTCCTTGGAATGTTTTTGCCATTTCGATTTTGTATGTTTCTGCGAGGTGCAAAAATAGAGGGGAAGGAAGGGAAGGGGGGAGGGAGAGAGGAAGTGAAGGAGAACAGGCAAGCTGGTTTATTTGATGAAGTTTATTGGTTGTAAAGCCCAAGTGTTGTCCCTGTGTCTGTTCTAGTGAGTTGGCACCACATACATGCACAAAAATCTCGTATTTCCTTTAAATGGTTGAAATTCCAGTCTGGCCTGGCAGAAGGGTGAATTCCACATAAAGAGCAGTCTCCATGGAGACTTTTTGAAAATAAATCAAAAACCTGAGAGACTGATAAAAATTCTGAGAACTGGCAGTGTGTCAAACTGATTTACCCAGCTTCATATTGGCACAGTTGGGATATGACTGCCCCCTGCAAAAATGCAGAGTCTTAGACACAGAATCCACAGCTGGTGTTCAAAAACCTGTGTTAGCTCACTGGAGAAGTGTGTCTGTACACACAGCCATGTGGCCACCATAAAGTGTTGCTTATAAGCCATATGAACATGTGCATATGGGATTCTTGAGTTAAATGCATTTATTCTGGCAATCACAAGCTGAATTCCACAGGTGCACAGATCCCTCTGGCTTGCAAAGACTCATCCTATGCAGAAGGTTGATCTACAGTCTGCATCTTCCTTTGTGCAGTGCTTTTAGCATCTTGTATCCTTCCCCCTTCCTGATGGTGCATTCTGGTACATTCTGACTATGGCACCTGGCTGCATTCTATTGTTCCTCCGTTTATCAAGGAAGGCAGGGTCACCCCAGGGAGGTGAGGAAAATTGTTAGCAACTGTGCCAAATCAGCAACATAAGCCACAAAACGACAAGTAAGAATCCTGCTCCTAGAGGAAAAGGCATGTCTGCCCATCATCCCACTAACTGTGAGATGGTTGAGAGGGTTCAAGTCTCCCCTACATTCTTTCTGAATATAAATATAGGCAGAGCTACTCTGATCCCTTTTGGTACAGCACGATTTCCTTATGGCCCCTGACTAAACTGATTCTTGTGCCAATCAGCTCAGGAGGTGAACATGTCCATCTGCTATGTGCACACAGATTTGTTTTCAGCTGGCTCTGAGAGCTACATCAAAGTGACAGTGCCAAATGCATTTAGGTGTTTTAAGGAGGAAAGCCTGTTTTTTTCTCACTAAGAAAAGTCTACCCCCAGTAGTGACTTTCACTGTGTTGGAGTGCTTCTGCCATCCAGAGCATAGCATCATCTGCAAATGAGGTTTAGAAAGTGAAAAAAAGACTGAAAATCAAGAGATGAATCATACCAAGTCAAGGATGAGTAAAGGAAGACACCTTAGAAACCTCCTGTAATTAGAACAGTGTGATTTGGCATCCATTCACCAGTGTTCACTCATTTCACCTTAAGAACTATGTCAGCTTTCAAAGACATATAACCCAAAATATAACCCAAATATAACCCAAAGCTGGTGCCAACAGACAGCTGATAAATGAAATATCAGACCTCTCTGCAGCTGGTAACTGAGCTGTTGGCCACCTCGCCAAAATTACCCAAAGTACCCCCTGTGGTGAGCTCCCTACTGGCACAGCCTACAGATCCTAAATGGCAGCACACATGGCAGAGAAGCTTGCACTGCTACTTCCAACACAGTGAGGTTCTCCTGGACTCTTAGGCTGCCATCACTGTGGGACTTCCACTACACTGGCTCCAGTTGTCTTTTTCAGATGCCATCAGCAGCACAAAGTCAGGTCAAGCTTCCTCACAGCAGTGAAGGCAGTGTCATTTTTGTAACGCAGCTCGTCTTTCTGGTGCAATTTGCTGTGCAGTCACAGAGATATTGGTGGCACAAGGGAGGGGCAGTGCTGGGCAGAGCCAACAGCCAAAGCCAGTGTGAGATGGCTTTTTTCAGTGGCAATCACAGCTGACTTTGGTGAAACTAAGATATGAGAAGCTGCAGTAACACAAAGACAGAATGGGAACTGTGGTGATAAGTAGAGAAGAACAGGCCAAGAGAGGGATAGAAAGGAAAAGGTGCAATGACATTTGTATCACTGTTCTGTATAAATATGAGTGCAGATTATATTTTTGAAAGCTGGAGGAAAAGATATCACAGTAATTTTGATACGAAGTGACTAAAGTCAGACTGAGATACATTGCTCTGTGGGTGAGAAAGGACATTATTTGAAACAAGACATCCAGAAAATATCTGGAAAATTTAGACATTGCCTGAAAATGAGAACCTAGAGAAAGAATAGTCTGACTCAAAACCAATGCCTAAAAAAATGTGTGTGTGTGTGTTGTGTGTTTATAGTTGGTATAGTAAGCTCAAAAAGGAAGAGAAGGGTCTGAAGTTGAGAATACAACCATGCACCAGTAATTTAATTGGTCTGTGTATGAGATTACCTGAAGTCAAGATGAAGAAGAATACAAGTGACCAAAAGAAAAAAGCCCTCCCAGAAGAAGCCAAAGGATGATACAATGATGAAGCAATTGAGGAGGAAAAAGAAACCATAAGATGGAAAATGAAAGGCAAAAGGACAGCCGTGTGTTTCAAAGATTGCTGACATGCCAGACATGATGGGAACTGCTCTGAGGATTCACTGAAACATGGTAGTTAGAAAGTGTGACACACCACTCTGATGCCTGAGGTATAGAAACAAGACTGGAGAGGGTTTAGGTGGATGTATAAGATTCCAAATAATTAATTTAAAGATTCAGTTTACTGACCTCGGGGATGAAGTGCAAGAGGGAGAGGGAGCAGATGGAGATGCTGGAGAGACAAATGAAATCAGGAGTGGGATGGGAAGACTTAAAGCAGGAGGATGGAAAGAAGGGTTTGTTATGTTTGCTTGTGACCTTTGGAAATTTATATTATGGGTTCTAGCAGGGGTCAGTGTAAGGAATACTGGTTGCCACTGCCTTTGCCTGGCTCTGATTTGTGGTGTGACTGTAAAGTATCACACACAAACATACTTCAGTTATTTTCTTCATTTTGGTAGATCTCTGCCCATGGGCTATTTTGTTTGTCTTCTCCTCGAGGTTGGCCACTGGTGTGACAAACAGTGCTTTACAGAGGAGGAAGCTTTAGAAACACAGAAATTAAAGATGGAAAATTCCTCTGTAAAAGATCAACCAGCCCACTGTGCTTGGTAGGCCAAGGGATAAACACTGTGTTGTGCTTATTTAAAATACCGCAAGAAGTCTCCCACAGCAACTGCTCCACCAGGCAGTGGATCTTACAGCCAAGCCATTGTGACAGTACTCATCCTAATCTTTATGCCTTGTTTCATCCTAGTTTCTCCCTCCTCATGATAACAATGCTCTTGCTTCTGTAAACCAAAATAGTTTTTCACCCACAACTGTGTCTACTTTTTTGTAGCATTGTGTCCTACACACCGTGCACAGCTGTATTTCGTTCTTCCAACTCACGTGGCAAGGTCTCCAAATCAATCCTCATCACTTCTGCTGTTTTTAAAAAATAATTCTTTTATGTTTGCTGATGTCTTTTTGATAAAAAGATAGGACTGAATGCAGTATTCCAAAGAGTTTCCACTACACCACCAGTAACAGAGGCTTTTGTTACAGTTTCTGTTTATGAACTCTGCTATCCCATTGTTTTCTTGTTTCTGTTTTTTTTTCCTCTCCCATCATCTCAAATTATGGGCCTGACTACTTTGCTGTCTGCTCTCCTGCTATTTTGGGTCTCTCTCAGCATTACAGCTTCTGAGAATTCATCTTCCTAATGAATAGCTGTGATTTGAAATATTTTTTGACAGATGTAATAGTATGGCTGCATGTTTCCCTGTGGAACTACATTTTGTTTCCTGAATATAATTTGTGCCAGAGCTTTGACTTGTAAAATTAATAGAATGGTGTACCCTCAACCCTACAGCTTGGAAGTGTTTCCTTCCCTTCCCCTTCCATCCCCTGGCTTGAAACCATAAAAATGGACATTAAATGGCAACTAAAAAATATATATTTTTTAAATTCTCTTTGAAAGAGTTGTTTAAGCTTCATGGCATCACTGATACGTGAAATTGTCTCACTACAGTCCCAGGAGAAAGAAGAATTGCAGTGTTAAATAATTTCCAGTGTCACTGAGAATTATCAGCCATGTCATCCTTGTCTGAGATCTGATAGAAGTTTGCTGCTCCCAGCTTGTCCCCATTTGTCTGCCCCATACTCCTTGCTAGAATCTGCAAGGCAACTTCAAATATAGCTATTGCCTAATCCTTTGTTGTCAAAATCATCCACTTTAGTTAAGTCAATTTTTTTTTTTTTTTGCTGGCCCCTCCTCCCTACCACACATTGGACAGATGCAGCAAATACCTGCTATTGCTGCAGATGGAAAGGGCAAGAGATGCTTGTGGATAGGATAAGAATAAAATGTAGGTTGGTGACTTCTTAGCATATTACAGCTGCAACCCTCAGCTATCTGAAAATTAGTGCCAGAATTGGTAACTCTCCTCAGAAATGATGACTCCCCTCACTGCCCTCCTCACAGACACCACTGTGGGTCTTTTCCCAGGGCTTGTTTCTGGGAAGCACATGATGCTGAAGACCTGTTGGATCACGCAGCCAAAGCCAAAGCGATACATTGTGGGTTCATCCCATCATCAAGTGCATTAAAAGCAAACCAATAAAGGTCACATCTGTTAGTCACAACTCTTGTGGTTGGGCTCTTACTGCACAGCAGGCTGTGTGAGAGCAGGACGTGTGTGTGCTCAGCCCCGCTACAGAGCGTGCTACGGAGAGGATGTGTGGTGTTAAGGCAGAGTGGCAAAAACAAAATTAAAGCTGTAGCTATTTTTTCACAAATCTATTCATTATAGAAACGTCTGTAGCAACATTGTTGATGTTGTTGGTTCACCTGCTTTTCGGTTCTCTGAGATGAAGCTGTAGGACAAGGCCATGGCAGAGCCCATTCCTCTGACAGACAGCACACAGCAGTGCATTTGTGACACACATTGTCTTTGGGGCAGAGAGCAAACACCTGTGAATTATCTCTTGTCTGTGTAAGGCAAGGAGCTTTCTTTGAAAACCATATTCTTCTTGCTCAAACCACAGCTAAAAGGGGAAAAGGAGCAATTAAAGGTAGTTTTTCTCATCTGTCAACCTGAACATAAGTATTTTCTCTTCAGATCCCTTTCACTGCTACCTCATTCCACTTGGGCAAGCTGTAGGGCAGGATTTACCATATCTAACTTGGAAAGCTAGGTGTGTTTTGCACAGACTCAGATAGCTAAAGCTGGGTTAAATGAATCCCACCTAAGTCTTTTATCTCTTTCTGCTGGGCTAATATTTCTAGTTGTCCTTCTTGTCTGCCCTTGCCATATATTAAAGTCTTCCCAGTACCTGTGCTCCTGCATAACATAACTGGAGGCCCTCACTGTCAGGGGCAAAGACTATTTTCTTTCCACAGAGTCCTCACTTTTTTTTAATGAGGAAATCAAAGAGGACCTCCCCCTTCCTTCTGGTGTGGTGGCAGGGGTCTTTTCAGCTCTTTCCTTCCTCTTCTCCCACAAGTGGGAGTTCAGCCATGCATCAGGATGGTCATAGTAAGTCTGTGTTGTGGCAGTGATGTCCCTCACAGTGGTAGTCCTGAAGCTGGAACCACATGGGTAGGGCAACCAGCTTTTCCTTCCTAAACCTTATGTGGGAATTTGTCCCATACCTGAAACGCATTGTCAAATTTTGATTCATAACCATGTCAGTTAAAATCTGGGGAATGATGCCAGCTTATGGGATGGTGTTTTGGGTTTTTTTAGAAAACCTGGGAATTTGTCTCAGATAGA
Organism: Rhipidura dahli; assembly: GCA_013399225.1. NCBI lineage: Eukaryota > Metazoa > Chordata > Aves > Passeriformes > Rhipiduridae > Rhipidura > Rhipidura dahli. The sequence continues at coordinate 478,672 of VXAC01000090.1, forward strand.
GCACGCCACCTAAACAAATATGTTAAGTCACCATTCTCTTCACCTGCAATCTCTTAGGATCTTTGCTGGCCCATGGAGAATCGTTCAAGTACAACAGATCACATCCTTGCTTTGCACTTGGTCTACCCACTGGGATGGTCACTTCCCAGCTACACCGTGAGTCACAGATTGAGATCAGCACTCAAACTCCACTTCAGCAATGCTGTCTCTGAAAAATAAGTGGCTGTTGGCTTGAAAAGCAGGTGCAGAATGAATGACAACATGCACTTTTAATTATTAGTAGATGAACAGATTTTATATTCTGGATAGGTATCAACTCTCATCACGTGACACAAGAGTCTGGGACATGAAATATGTTTTTGTATGTGTTCACACATCTTGAAGTAAAGTCTTGTCTGCAAGCCCCAGGTAGTGATTTCGTGTTCATAAGAGCAAACCCTAAGTAGCTGTAGCAATGGGCAGCAGGTAAGGTTCACAGTACTTCAGTGAGTCTTTGTTTTAAACATCTGGAGATAAAAGAAAAGGGACATGAGAATACCTCTCCTACAAACACACACGGCAACTGTTCTTATCTAAGCCTACTATGGATATCTACACAACTTATAAGTATTAAAGGGTCCCAGATGAACTAATGGATTAACATACTGGTTTCAGAGTAGCAGCAGCTTCTCTCATTCTCAGACCAGATACAACTCATTTCTAAACTTAGGATTTGAATTCTCTTAACAAGGAGGGCATCAGGTTACCAAGCTTCACCAGTATAGTGCATAATTTACAAAAGGCTCCTAAACAAATCGAGAAATTGACACTATTTTACCAATTTGGTCGGTCTTCTTTAAGCACTTGAAAATCTCAAGTGTTTTCAGTTAATGGGTAGCTCTCCAAAAGTCAGCGTAACTGTTTGACTTACATGTTCCATGCGATTGCTCCCTGATTGCCACTAATTGCGGCTTTTAATCTCCTTAAGGACCCCGAATTACGAATGGTTTTTTTTCAGCAGTTTCCTGTCTGATACCTGCTGTAGGCTGTGAAAGCAGAACAGAGCAAACTGTACGGCGCTGCGGCTGCCAGAGGAACCTTGAACCATGAGATCAAAATAAAATGAGCCCTATCTTTAAACAGCACATCCCTTCCCCCGTGCTGCACGACCCGTTTCTTTGGCTGGGTGCTCCCCGAACCGGGCCTGCGAGGAGCCGGCGGAGGTCCAGCATCTCCCGGCCGAGCCGCCGCGACCCGGGGCCAGGAGCGTCCCGCGGGACCCGTGCCGGCCTCCCTTCCCCGGCAAGGGCCTCCCGAGCTCCTCCATCCTTTCCATTCCCTTTCTTTCGCTGAAGGTCAGAAGAATTTAAACTTCCTGACTCGGACGGGACGGGAGGGGTACCCGCAGGCGGAGCGGGGTGGGAGCCGGGGGAGGCAGGCACGGCTGCCCCGCCCGGCCCGGCCCGGCCCGGCCGGCTCTTGTCTCGGCGGGGAGGAGCCAGCCCGGGGCAGGCTGTAGCAGCAAGGGCTGGCCGGCCGCCAGGAAGTGTAAAATCTTGGCCGGTGGGTGGCAAATTTCGCCAGATCGCGGCGCGGAGGCAGCGCGTCCGTCCGTCCGTCCGTCTGTCNGGCGGCTGCGGAAGGGAGCGGGCTGGGCCGGCTCCCCGCGCACCGCGCTGCCTCTGGAGCGCAGCGCAGCGCAGGCAGCAGACCTGGGTAAGTTCTCCATTTAAAAATATTAAAAATAGACCCTCCGGCTCCATAGCGCTGCCGAGTGAGTCATTTCCAAACCAAATGTCTCAGTCTAACCCTTCCCCCCAGGAGACGCAATAATTCTGAAACCAGACGTGGAGGGAAAGAGATTCTTCTCCCGTCTTTCTGTAAATAAATTGAATTAGCACGCAGAGGAGACAAAAGCCGTGAGAGTAGCTGGCCACCTGTCTAAAGAAAGTGAAGTGCAGCTCCATCCCTTTCTCTCCTCCCTTGTACCTATCCCATGCTGATGCCGCCCATCGTTCCCCAACGTGCACTCGGAACCTCTCTGCCCGAGGAATATTTACAGTGCTTTCCAGTTTCGTGGGCATAATCTACTTTCCAGTTCCTTCCACTGCCAAACACGTTCACTGCCATCGTCCTGTCCACGGGACATCAGCCACAGCCACACGTCATTCCAGCAGTGACCCCAGTCGATGCCTGCTCCTGGCTGTCTATGCTGAAAGGAATAGTCCAAAGCACAGCTATTTTTTTCCGCCTTTTCCCGTCATATGATGATTTGTTCATGTAAGTGAGCTGTCTTGACTAGAAGGATATTTTGTTTGTCAAAAAGAAGCGCTGAACGTTATAGGCAAAGCTGCAATTACGTGGTGTGAAAGAGCTCGGTTATGCAGAACTCCTCGGTACCTGGATCAGCGTGCAAGACCCGTTTACATCTCGCGTGTAGTGCTGTATGTGCGTGCATATTTAATGTATATACCCATAGATCGTATTTCATGGGGAGGCAGCATGCACAAAACACAGGAGCTGATATGCAGGTTACATATATTTTTTCCTTAAACAGATGCCACAGTCCAGCTGTGCCCCTAACAACATAGCTCTAAGTTAGAGGAGACAAGACACTATGGTCTACTAATGAACTGACTCTCCTGAAAACCCCCTAGCTGCAAGTAAAATCCTGTCCTCTTACCTCTGTGCAGAACTTTGTTAGCATTTTGACAACAAAAAGTGACCTATAATTGAAAGTCTGTGCAGTAAATTATGCCAGCTATTTTACAGCCATGACAAGGGTGTTCGGTTTGAGAATATGATCTGTGGTGGCAACCCAAAACTTAATGGCATGTCTGTGTAGGTAAGTGGAGAACTGAGATGTAAAAGCACTTGCATTCTTTTTTTTTNCGTGCGAGCGGCGGGCGCGGGGAGCGGGAGCCCGGCAGCCCGGCCCGGGGTGAGTGCGAGCCGCGACCTCGGGCGCCGGCCCCGCTCGGCCNAGAGTAGCTGGCCACCTGTCTAAAGAAAGTGAAGTGCAGCTCCATCCCTTTCTCTCCTCCCTTGTACCTATCCCATGCTGATGCCGCCCATCGTTCCCCAACGTGCACTCGGAACCTCTCTGCCCGAGGAATATTTACAGTGCTTTCCAGTTTCGTGGGCATAATCTACTTTCCAGTTCCTTCCACTGCCAAACACGTTCACTGCCATCGTCCTGTCCACGGGACATCAGCCACAGCCACACGTCATTCCAGCAGTGACCCCAGTCGATGCCTGCTCCTGGCTGTCTATGCTGAAAGGAATAGTCCAAAGCACAGCTATTTTTTTCCGCCTTTTCCCGTCATATGATGATTTGTTCATGTAAGTGAGCTGTCTTGACTAGAAGGATATTTTGTTTGTCAAAAAGAAGCGCTGAACGTTATAGGCAAAGCTGCAATTACGTGGTGTGAAAGAGCTCGGTTATGCAGAACTCCTCGGTACCTGGATCAGCGTGCAAGACCCGTTTACATCTCGCGTGTAGTGCTGTATGTGCGTGCATATTTAATGTATATACCCATAGATCGTATTTCATGGGGAGGCAGCATGCACAAAACACAGGAGCTGATATGCAGGTTACATATATTTTTTCCTTAAACAGATGCCACAGTCCAGCTGTGCCCCTAACAACATAGCTCTAAGTTAGAGGAGACAAGACACTATGGTCTACTAATGAACTGACTCTCCTGAAAACCCCCTAGCTGCAAGTAAAATCCTGTCCTCTTACCTCTGTGCAGAACTTTGTTAGCATTTTGACAACAAAAAGTGACCTATAATTGAAAGTCTGTGCAGTAAATTATGCCAGCTATTTTACAGCCATGACAAGGGTGTTCGGTTTGAGAATATGATCTGTGGTGGCAACCCAAAACTTAATGGCATGTCTGTGTAGGTAAGTGGAGAACTGAGATGTAAAAGCACTTGCATTCTTTTTTTTTGCTGCTTAGATCCAGCTTCTCCTATTAAAGCCATTTATACTTTTTACAGCCAGGAGAGCATTGGGATTGATCGATGTGTCACATAGGGTGAAGAGTGCTAAGAGATTGCTGCAGAAGGCATGCAGCTTTTCTTTTAGTTGTAACATAGAAGAGATTAATGAACTTAGGGGTGCTACCAAAGTACTGAACTAAAAAAAGAAAAGATTATTCTCTTATGTTCCAAAACACACTTCAAGTCCCCAGTAAATGCAAATCTCAAGTAATCTAGGACAAGGTACGCTCTTGATGCACAGTTCATAGACAGTGAATGGCCTCCTTGCTAGGATACAACATCTGAGGGAGCAAAGTTCTTGGGCTTGGGTCAAAAAACATCTGCATTTTGATGAAGCCAGGAAGAAACTTTTTCAGAGGTGGAAGAGTTCTTGGTTGTCTGTGACGGGGGTGTCCTGAATCTCTGGCTGAAGCAGCTGTCAGGTCAGGTACGGAGCGTTGCACCGTGTTCTGCGTGGATGGCACTGGCAAGTTGGCAGTGACAACAGTGGGCAGGGGATTATAAGTGCACTCAAGCCTTTATGGGAATCTTTTTTGATATGTCAGCTTAATAGTAACATTTCCTTTTGGCAGTTTTACAGCACAGTTAAGGTGACAGTTTCGCATTTGGCTTCCGCCCTCAAGATAAAATTCTTTTTGTAATTATTTTTATGCAGTGTGTTTATGGGTTGTCTGATATCACCTGAAACTCTGATAAGACTTTCAACGTTCACTTTCAAAGTTCAGCTGGAACACAGGTAGTATTTACTGAGTCCTTACTCCCTTTTGGAGGAATTCCAATTCCTTAAATTTCCAGCAACCAAAGACAGAATAGGTGAGATATTTAACCTTTTCTTTGATGTAGCTTCCATTCTTATGGCAGGAGTGAAGAAACGGGACTTGCATGTATCAGCAAGGATTTAAAAGTAGCAGACACATAAGTACTAGGGTTTTATCCTCTTTGTAACTCATATTCTGTGAGTTCAGTTTTCATGTGACTTTTTTAGGCGCCTGCAGTATTTGTGGAATTTTTTTGCCCATAATGTATGGCCTTTTGTACTCATTGTTTCTGCTGATGTGAGTTCAAGCATAAATATACAGTGACTAACTATGTGCTGGGTTCCAGGACCTATGCAGTAGGGCATAACAACCTGTTTTTACTCTACAAGTTGAGTTTAAGTGCAACTCAGAGGATGGACTGAGGATTTTAGCAAAACCCCAGTTACACTAGAGCTGGCTGAGGATGGGCCATGATGTATAAGCTGCTGCTTAACTGCCACGTTTTGTAGCCCCAGGGTTAAAAATGTGGGGCACACTTAGGTTTTTAATAACAACAGGAAAACAAAAATCAAACAAAAGGGAATAAGAATGAAGTGCAAGAAAGCACAAAGATAATAGACTGCCATTCTAGTTGCAGTAGAGATAGTTCTTAAATAATTTTGGTTGCTGACTTGTTGTTTGATTTTGATAAAGTATATATAAAGCATGCTTTCCGATTAACATTCCTAGAAAATTAAACATGTCATTACACTTAGACTGATAATGACCTTTTTGCTTCTGAAATGTCATTTTTCTCTCACTCCGTGCTTCTGCTTGGCATACAATCATAGAAACATAATATGTTTTGGGTTGGAAGGGACCTAGTTCCTTGGATTAGAAGATCATCTAGTTCCAACCCCCATGCATGGGCAAGGATGCCTTCCACTAGACCAGGTTGCTCAGAGCCCGACGCAACCTGGCCTTGAACAATTCCAGCTTCTTTAGGCAACCTGTTCAGTGTTTCATCACCCTCACAGTACAAAGTTTCTTCCTAATGTCTAATCCAAACCTCTTTTCTTTAAAGCCATTCCACCTTCGCCTATCACTGCATGCCCTTGAACACCGTTGCTCTCCAGCTCTCTCGTAAGGTCCCCTTTAAGAACTTGGAAGCTGCTCCAAGGTCTCCCTGGAGCCTTCTCTTCCCCTGGCTGAACACCCCCAGCTCTCCCACCCTGTTCATACAGGAATGGTACTCCACTCCTCTGATCATCTTCATGGCCCTCCTCTGAACTCCTTCTAACAGGTCCACATCCTTACTCTGCTAGGGGCTCCAGAGCTGGATGCAGCACTCCAGGTGGGGTCTCAGGAGAACAGAATAGAGGGGAAAAATCACTCCCTTTAACCTGCTGGCCACTCTGCTTTGGATGCAGCCCAGGATATGGTTGTCTTTCTCGGCTGCAGCTGCACGTTGCTGGGTCATGTCAAGCTTCTCATTTTCCAACACCCCCTAAGTCCTTCTCAGGGCTGCTCTCAATCCACTCTTGGCCCAGCCTGTATTTGTACTTGGGATTGCTTTGACCCAGGTGCAGAAACATGAACTTGGCCTCGTTCAACTTCATGTTCAGGCCTTCAAACCTGTCAGGGTTCCTCTGGATGTCATCCCTTCCCTCCAGGGTGTCGACTGCACCACACAGCTCAGTGTCATCAGCAGACTCAGTCAGGGTGTGCTCAGTGCCACTGTGCTTGTCAGTGACAAAGGTATCAAACAGTGCCTGTCCCAGACCTGACCACTGCTTTCCACTTGGATAAGGAGCCATTGGCTGCAACTCCTTGAAAGTGACCACCTTAAAGGAAGCATCCTGTGGCTTGTCTGTTCCTCTCTTGTGAATTTCTTTAGGAATTTGTTTGTGAATTTCATCACATTTGACCAAGGAAGGAATGGTCTAAAAGGTCAAATGGTCTAAATGGTCAAAGTTTCTCTGAGATTTGTGAAAATATTTTTAGAGCCCATGCTGAAGGATTGACTCTTTGTGGGTGTTATCACTTCCCACATGGGTGAAATTCAGAGGGGAGAGCAATGCTAAGTTAATTTCTGGGTTTGAAAACACATTTGTCAATTCAGTCCAAAGGCCTTTTCTACAGAAAGCGTTTGATGGCTTACTCAGCCTTGTGTCATTCAAGTGGTGCATTCCTGGGCTGTTTTTCTCCAGTAGGGGTGCATTTACTTGGGCATCTATTAAATGTGGGAATACTGCCAGTGGAAGGAAACAACGATGTGTGTATCATCTTCCTTGTTTCCATGTGTGTCCCCATTTAGCTCTGTTTCTTAAAAATCACCTGGTAATCAAGTGAGTTTAAGACTGGTAGGTCTGGGAACGACATGAGCTGCTGAACTGGGGGCCTGAGATCCTTGCAGTTACTGCTTTTCTCTTAAATCAGCTGTGGTTTTTGCAGTGTAACAGCTTGAGTAAAGCCTTGCTATAGAACTGGAGACAGAGCAGTGGTGATTTTACATCTGCTGTGTCTTGGTGGGTGAAACTCAAATGAGAGATGCAGATTAAGTTTGGTGCTTAAAAGAATTCATGCTAGCTGCTGTGGATGAGGATCCGTTTTGAAAGGATGGTTGCTCCAGCTGTTATGGATGCAACTTTATGGAATGCTTAAAATACCCTAAAGCTTTCAGTTAATTATAAAATAGTGATAGATTTCCTCTTTCCCCTTTCTTATCCGTTCCTCCTCTCTGTTGGATTGTTTTCTTATTGTACCAAAGAGGTTATGTGTATTTTTTCATTCTCAAACTGCTCCATCAGTTTTATTTTTCTGAGCCTCTGCTACGTTTTTGCTTCTTGCTTTTCATGGCTAAATTCTTGGTGTGGTAATTGCTTATTAAGGGAATACAATTTATTTCAATTAGATTAAATCATCTGTCAGTGCATCGAATTCAGATTTGTCTCTACCTTCATTCTGGTCAGCTAAGTGATTCTAATGAGCTGTTCTCCTCTTATTCCAAGCATGTCAGAGTGTTTTGCAAACATATCGTGCCTTTTAATAGCCATAAAATTTTCTCCATTTTTTGAATGATGTGAGTCCTAGGAATAAAAAAAATGTGTTTAAAATAACACAAAACAGCTATCGTAGAAAACAAAATAACTTTGTTGTCTTAGGTGCTACTCCTGTATAACAAGATATTTGTTTTTCTGTGTCTTCTTTGCTGTGACCAGATCTCTTTAGTTCACAATGAACTGGCTTGCTCTGTGTTATTACTGATTTCTTACTTTTTTTAATGAGTAGCTGTACTATCATGTATGGATGTGAAGTAGCAGTCTTTGCACTGGCTGTGAACTCCAAAGGGTTGCAGGGTCTCTCAGTTACAGAAAGGTTCTCAGACCATGGTGGGATATACACAGGGTTTTTTCCCCTCATGTATTTCCTCTCACTCTTAAACAGAGTTGCACTTTGAGTTTCAGGTTTGATTTAACCTCAGAAACTCAGAGCATAACTGAGTGGATACCACTGAATTTCTTTATAAATGGTTCTGTTATCAAAGCCAAGTTAGATCTGTTTGTGAAGTTGCTTGAGATGCATTGTGAATAAAGGCATGGTGTGGGTCAAATCTGAAGAGGAAATATGCAGAAGATGGGGAAGGAAAACAGGGATGCTGTTGTCTCCATTGTGGAGATGGGTGTGCACTAGGAAGATAAGGAAGGTGAGATCTTGTTTTGGGTAGCCAGTGTTTTGTGGCAGTAAAGTTGTTGATTATGTGATTGCATACCAGAGTGTGAACGCTTTGTATCAAGAGGGCTGTTTTCCCCTATTGTATTAATGTCACTTTGGTAACATATTTAAGATCAAGAGTTAAAATCTGTCGAATTTAATTACAAATAGGTGAGGCCAGTAGGATACCTCAGGGCTATTTATGGGACATCAAGTTGCTGCCTTTGTGGTTGTGAAGCCAGAAAAAAAAAAAGAAAGGACACCATTTGATATTGAATCAGTTCGGGAAGGGACAGGTAGGGAGAGGTAGATCAGATTCATCCTTTTCTTTCCAGCTCTGTTGAATAATTTGAGAGCTTCATTAAAGCAGTTTAGAGGGATATTTTTGTTTGATGAATAGGATCCTGGCTTGCAAGGTTGAAGACCAGGCTAAGTCACTTCACTGGCTTAGCAACTTTTATTTCCTCAGCCAGAAAATTGAGCTAATTATTTTTACTCTTATTAGTATGCCTCCAAGAACTCTTGATGAAAGGAGTGATTTGCAGGACTGAGTGGCCCATGTGCCTGGGGCTGAGCCTCCCTGGGATCCCTCAGGGCTTTCCCATGGTGCAGGGAGGGGAGGGCAGGCTGCAGATGTGGGGCAGGCAGTCAGGCACTGCATGGGCTGGGGCCAGCCAGGAGCTGGCAGGAGGTGTGTGATGGGCTTGCAGGTAATGTGCTTTGGCTGGCTGCAGTCCTGCATTTCCCAGCTGCACAGAGAGCTTGAGGAATCACCTTGTGTTCCTCCATGGGACAGCATCGAGAGCACAGAGCTTCATTTGGCTGTGCCCAGTGGGAGCAGAGCACTGTCCTGCTTCCACCTGGATCCTGCCCTCTGAGGTGCTGAGGAGTAGGGGCACGGCCCTACTCCTCAGCACTCCTAAAATCGACAGATTTTAACTCTTGATCTTAAATATGTTACCAAAGTGACATTAATACAATAGGGGAAAACAGCCCTCTTGATACAAAGCGTTCACACTCTGGTATGCAATCACATAATCAACAACTTTACTGCCACAAAACACTGGCTACCCAAAACAAGATCTCACCTTCCTTATCTTCCTAGTGCACACCCATCTCCACAATGGAGACAACAGCATCCCTGTTTTCCTTCCCCATCTTCTGCATATTTTCTCTTCAAATTTGACCTACACCATGCCTTTATTCACAATAGCCTGTGATCCCTCATCATAGCCTCACTGCAGTTTCTACTTGCAACACTTCTGAGCTGATTCTGGGCATTTCAGAAACAAGTGCCATTAATTTATGGGTAGAAGAAGCTGTCTTTTAAAATTTGCATCTTGAATCAATCCTGTTGACAAGACTGAAAGAGCTGAAGGCTGGTCTTGCACTCTTCCACTGACCTTCCTGAACTGGGAATGTCTCTTAGCGTGGGCTGTGCTCCTGGTGCTAGCATGAGCACACCTGAAGATAGACTTTTCCTCATGTGAGGAGCTGCTCACAAGACAAAGTGTCACCGTTATTCCATGCTGCTTCAGGACTTGATTCAAACCATATTAAGATCAATATTTAATTAGATGCCTACTGTTTTTATGAGCTGTGGATGAAGCAGTAAAATTTTCATGGGTCAGATAGCCAAAGGTGTGAAAGCATGAAAGGATGAGGGCTAGGAAGGACTATGCCTTGAGATTGGACCCTAGACTGCTCCAACATTTTTGACACTCTTGCTTTCAATAGCTTCTGAGATATATCCAAGACAGCTTCTGATCATTGTTGACCAGAAATAACCTCTTTTAGCTATTGAATGAATCTCAGTTTGATCATCTTATCTCCTGAAAAGTAGGAGAGATGATGATCAAACCTTGTTTAATTTTAAGAAACTGAACAATTGGGAGCTATGAGAGGAACTGAATGTGCTATTAATTTAGCAGTGGCAAACTCTGTCTGTGTTAGAATATAAATTAAATTCATGCCATGTGCGTGTGTAGTTGTGATGACCTACAGGACTCCAGGTTACAGGCTGTGGGTTGCTTTTCCATTTCTCAGTGTGGCTGCATAGCAAGTGAATGAGGGATTTTGTCAGAAATAGTGTCTTCAGATCTTGTCAGTTGAACTTGTATGAAGGATTTTGCCAATCACATACTTTGCTAAAGCTTTATTGGGCTGGAAGAAGAATCAGCTAACAAGAATCTGCTTAGTTCTCTTCATGCTTTTTGTGTCTGAGGCAGGATGGAACTGCTCATTAAGCATTGTAGGTTTAGTACAGTGGGGCATTTTTCTGAAGACTACGCTTCTTCTACACTCAGAATGATTACGAAATATTTATGTGCGTGTCACAGTGTATTTCTTGATCATAGGTCATCAATGTCACAATTGCACAAAGCATGTAAAAGAGAAATATAAGCAAGTGTATATTTTTCTTCATGAAGGGGCTGTTTTTAAGACTAGAAATAATTAAATGGCAAAACACTGGTTATATCAGGGTAACCCATCATTCTCTATTGCTCTGTTTCATTCTCCACTATTTCTTTCTCTCCCTTGCCACCTGTTTTAAAGTTACTTTTGGACTTGTGGCTTTTTGGTATGAATTTGTTGTGAAACAATGTTGCTGAAAGTCTTCTTGTAAGAAGCAAAAGCAATTGTAGATTTTTCTGCCATGTCACTTCTGTTAGCAGCTGTTGCTTTGAGTTTTGCAGAGAAGACATCAGAGGAATTTTAAAAGGTCAGTTCTGTTAAATCTCAGTTACCATGGGCCTTTTGTTTGTTTGGCCCAATATTATCATGAAGATTCATAATTTGGGGGAATTGGTGCCAATTTTTAATTTGGGTTATTCTTTCATTAGTAGAGAGAGATCGAAGTAGGGGTAGTGCCTGATCTTGCTTTTCCTCCAGACAGTCGGATGGGTTATGGTCTGTTGGGAGGGAAAGGTCTATTCATTAAATAATTTTATAATGATTTCTCTGTTGTTTTTCATGGCTAACAGAAAGCAAATAATAAAAGTTTCCTAGCTTCATGACTGCAATGTTTTTATAAACGTCTGTATCTATGTCTGTTGGAAAAGGATTTGACTTGATGCTCAGTTCTTTTCTTTAAAGATTCAAATTAATCCTAAAAGTGTTTACTCAGATGTGATGAATTACAAGTGGCTGAAATGACATTGTTGTCAGATTGACTCATCGTTGTGCTGTGCTGCCTCAGTTGGGAGCACTGACTTTCATCTCTGCAGAGCTAGCTCCCTTCAAGACCTGAGATTTACACATTTGTAGATGCCATATCTGCCTTGTTAGAAGTCTAGAGGGTTTTGGTAGCTGGACTTTGAGATAATAATCAAGGATAAGGAAAACAAAAAGACTGGGGGCTAGGACATTTGGAGGGGAATGAAGAGCAATACCTATCTCTCTGATTTAGTTGTGACAAGTGTCCTGCCAAAAGAGACGTGCAGGGTCACTAAGGAAGATGAGGAGAGTGGGGAATGTTTTAGGATCTGTCAGCTGGCAAACAGTCTGTAATCCCCTGATGCTATGTAAAGCATTATCCCAGCAGCTGGAGCACGTGGCAGTGAAAGATTATCTGGTGTGGCTGTATGTCTTATGCAGTCACTGCACCTCAGCCTCTGAGTCTTAATGTCTTATAATTGATGGAGAGAATGTTGCTTGGTGCCTGGAACATGCTGCATCACAGTGTCTCCCATCATTCTGTGTAAAAGGGTTTGAAAAGTCATTGCTTCTCTGTAAAGCTTTTTCTAGTACTGTGGTTGCTAATAAGATTGTGATTATTGGAAGTAAATTTCATTTTGTAGCCTTCTAAACCCCTTTAATCCTAGCAGAAAGAAACTGCAGATGTGAAGGAGTTTATACTGAAAGCCTCTAGGAGAGCAGTGTCTGTTTCTGAACATTTGTGCATAATTCTGTGAGAGTTTTCACAGCAAAATGAAAAGGAAAATTGTTCCTTGCTCAGCATTTTGCTAAATGCTCTTCATTCCCAATAGCTCAAATAGCCTGAATACCACGAGGGCTTCTTACTAACCTATAACTATGTTAATGCCTTTCTTGCCACAGGGGTAGTCTCTCCCAATAAAAAGCCAAAAAATTGCACACTGCAGAATGCACACCACAGATATTGCCAACAAACTGCTGCTGCAACGTTCCTGTGAAAATGAGGCATTATTTACAAGGCTGCCTTGCTTTGGGGAAAACTTTCAGTGGAAGGTAGTTGCTGTGAAAGGAAAATCTTGTGTGATGGAAGTGTTTGATTGGGTTCAGGTGCTTTGTTGTACCTTCAGGTAGGTGCACAGGATCTGCAGAGTGCATGTGACTTTTCTAGTCAGTTTTCTAGTAAACTCTGAGCTTTATGGAGCTCTGAAAATAGTTCAAATGGGCTGTGGGCATGCAGAGAGGATGGTCTTTCTCACAGACTGGCATTTCCAGTGCTGATAACAGGAGGATCAGTTGTGTTTAGATAACATTTAGGGTTAGCCTGTCTTCAGAGCAACAGTTTGGTGTGCCTGCCATTGAATAGCTACTGGGTTTAGATAAGATAGGAGAGGTTTGTGTCTTTGGATCCTGAAGAAATAAAAATAAGACTCTGAATCAGGTCCTAAAGCTGAAGATCTTGCCTTATATTCCTAATGAGATTCTAAAATAAGGTTGACTTGACAGTAACACGGCATTGCAGGCTGGGTTGGGGGAGGAAGAGGGGTGTCTTATCTGCTCTTTGCAGGCAAGGGCTTGTTTTTATCTGACCTGGTGACTTTTAACAGAGATTAAGGAAAACAACATGAATGTTTCAATGAGCTTAAGCACATTCCCTAGGTAAGAAGTGTTCAGGAAATTCAGTGTGGGGCCCAGTGTGGTGCCACGGTTCTGCTGTGTGGAATCAGTGCTGTAAATCCATAGCTCAAGCTCAGAAGAGACCTTCCTGATCATGGTGTTTTACTGCTTGCACAGAACAGGCCAAAGAATTTCCTACCCATACTTAAATTTATATATATTAAGGCACAGAGGTTGTTACATTGATTTACATTTCTGAATTTAAACTTTCCCCTTGCAACTTCATATAGTTCAAATGAATATAAATGCATCCTATAAAATGATTTCATTGTTGGGGACAAAGGTGCTTTGCATGTATTTGTGGCACCTGGAAAGTGGTAAGACAAGGCTTGTGGGCTAGCACATCTTAACCACTGCCTTCCAACCCTGTTAAAATAGATAATAATGCTTATATTGATTTTATACCTCTGAAAGTGAAAGGTGTCTCTGCCCATGGCAGGGGAGTTGGAACCAGAGGGTCTCTAAGGTCCTTTCCAACCCAAACCAATCTGTGCTTCTGCATGTGAAGGTTGTTAAGTGAGAAGTTTTGCAGTCCTGCTGGGAGGAGTGAGCTGTCACTCAGCTGCTCGTGCTGTCAGCTTTGGAGCCTGTAGCCAAACATTGGCACGAGCTCTTGTTTTGCAGCAGGAACAGCCGCTGTGCATCGGCTCTGCCTCACGGCCACCCTTTGGTCTGCTCTGAAAAGAACCTGCCTCGGCTCTCCAAGGTGCTGCAGCTTTTTCCTCTGGTGATTTCTGATGTGGTTACAGCTGTCAATAGAGAAATTGCTGGCAGATTGAAAATGTGTGGGCAATGTCAGTTGAACTGTTGCAAAATGCACGAAAAGGTCCTGCTGATTTGGTTGTACTAGTTTACATTTAGTCTTGACGTCTGAAAGTTATGACTTTTTTTTAAATTTTAATTGTAACAGAGTAGCCAAAGGATCAACAAATTGTTGCCCTTTCAAGCAACAGCAGTTAAGGCTAAGTTTATGTCACAAAAGACTGTCTGGGCTTTGTCATCTCTGACGGCAGCCAGGAGTTGTCTAAAGACAGGAAAAAGTTGCACTTGTAGCCATGTTCCAGTTCCACAGAGACCTCTGCAAACTGTATTCAGTTTGTGAAGGTATAACAACTGTATTTATTTCTTGAATAGCACCAAGAATTATAGTACTGTGTGTTTCAGTGCCTAAAAAATGAAGTGTTTGCCCTGTGTTTTCTCCATTAGCTTCCTTGTTGGCAGGGCATGGGATGTCCATGGCACAGCAAGGGCCTTGCAAAGGCGTCATGGTGGTTGATCAGAATCTGCCAAGGCCCTGCAGAACTGGGGTGGCAAAGTGAGCTGAGTGTGAAATGAGGCTGGCCAGGTGGGAAGGAAGCTGTTTTCTTACATGTAAGAGTTAATTATAGTTTGGGCAGTGGAAAGCGTTTCCTGGAGCTGAGCACCAGTCAGATCAGTGCAGATACAGAGCATTTTTTTGTCTGGCCATCTCTCTTTTCACCTCGTGCTGAAAATGTAGTGGAAAAGAGACTTTGCATTATGTCTTTCATGTGCAGATCAGTTGCACAACTTTTTTGTTTGTTTCTTTTGCCCTCTGCTCTCCTGTCTCCCCCATCTCATTCTCCAAACTGCCAACTACATCTACGGCTTGTATTCATCTGAAGTGGGAGGATTTCAAAGTACAGAAGCTTTGCCAAAGTTTTTTTGTGGCTTTTATTCAACCTCACTTCTTCTATTTCTGTGGTTTACTTGGGGCTACATAGTCATCTACATGGAGATGATGATCAGAGTGGAAAATACGGGTGTTTCGTAATTGGCCTAGCAATTACTTCTCATGCTGCAGAAAAAACAGAAACATAAAAGTCCTGCTTATGCTCAAAATATCTGGATGTCAGAACTCTTTTGCAGAAGCCCCTTATTATATTCTTTTTGTAGTGAACTGATAACAAGTGGGTTTATTCCCTTGCACAACACTTCTCAAAAAAAGCACTTTGTTCATCTTTTTTTTCCATTGTTCATCTTTTGTACCTCTCTAGTGGAATAGTTTTCTCTTTCTCCAGTTACTACTATTTCATATACAGTCTGAATGGCTTTAAATACAGTTGTATTTAAAGGTATTTGTAAAGTACCTCTGGCAGAAGAGTTGAGGCATCTTTGTTCTGGCATCTCTGCTAATTGAAGTCAAAAGAGAGACCACGCTTGCATTTCTGACTGGCTCTGTTGGGTCATTGTTTAAGGGGCAAGATGGGAAAAGGGGCTGTTGAAGAACTCTGGAATTCCAGAGTCTTCCCAAAGCTGCTGTTAATATTTTCATCCCTCCCTTCTCTGCCTTACTCTTTTCCTTTCTCTTTGCATTGCAGGACTGCTTCAGTTCCTTCATCATCATGCAGGGCATGTCACAACCCGACACGGTGGGGAACTGCTAGTCCAGGGCTGACTCTTTGTTTCTGACTGACTCCTTGGGCTTGAAGACTCATTGACATTGCTGAGACTGACGCCTGAACCTTCAAGAGAAGAGCCTTTCTGATGGTCCTGCTCCACTCCAGCTGACCCTATGAAAGGAGGGTTCACCATAGCCCCGTCCCTTGTGCTCCAGTTCCACAAGATGGGCTCGTTCAGGAGGCCTCGGCCTCGCTTCATGAGCTCCCCCGTGCTCAGTGACCTGCCTCGGTTCCAGGCAGCCCGGCAGGCCATGCAGCTCAGCTCCAACTCTGCCTGGAACAGGTGAGCAGGACCCTCCTGGGCTGAGCTCTCACCCTGCAGCAGCTCCTCAGTGAGGGTCATGTGTGTCTTGTGCTTGTGCTTCACACCATTTATGACTAAGCTCGTCTGTTTGTAAGCATGCTCGTCTGTTTGGCATGCCCAAGCTTTGCTGGCATTGAAAGCATCTGTGGAGTTGAAAAATTTAGACCTAGTAGTGTTCAGTTGGTTTTGGCCAACGTTGCTCAGCTGTACTGTCTTGAAGTAAAGCAGAATTGCTTTTTGTTAACAGTTGCATCTTTTAAGTACCATTTAGGAAAACACATTCCTAGTACTACTGTAATAAATGCCACTTTATTAATTCACAAAGGTATTTATTTGCATATTATGAAGCTTTTATCACAGTCGAGTTCCTCTGATAACTACTAAGCTTGTGGCTTCTACCAGCATTTCCTACTGACAGCTAAATCCTGTCTGCTGTGCGTGTCATGCAGCAGTGGCAACTGGAAAAACAGTGTGAAAGGAAGAGTGAGATGTCCTATGTTTTGACCTGATCTAATGGTCTGCTGCTACCAGAATTGGGTGTTCCCACCTTCCCTTCTGCTGCCTTGCACCAGCTGTGTGCTCTGCAGCCTGTTCTTGCTTGCTGACCTAGCTCAGTTTACCAATGTCACACAAAAGTAGCCTGACAAAAACATTGCAGTTTTGTGCCGTGGTAGTGAGCTGAGGTCTGTGAAGCATGCAGCTGCCATAACTGGCCCAAAGAAGGGAATGTCTGTTAAGGGAATGACGTGTCCCCTTGTCAGCCATGGCTTTAGACCTGCTAAACCTTCTTGTCTGCTGCCACTTTATGACCTCCTCTGCTGGTGAGAGAATTAGAAGATACTCCAACAGCATCTTACAAGCATTAACAGGGCTTAGACTTGGACGTGATTAAGGTGATGCTGGCTGCAGAACATCTTCCAGCAAGGCCAGGGTCTTGCCAGATGCTGCAGAGTGGGTGGTTCCTGCTAGGATTGCTGGATAATGCAGCGTGATGTGTTTGGCAAATATTACCAAAATCTGTGTCTCCTCATAGCAACTAGCCTGCAGCACACAGCAAAGATCCCCCAAACAGTTGTGTTTAAGATATATCTGGCACCAGCAGTGTCCCTGTGACAACTTTCCCTTGCTTACCCTAGGCAGCACCTGAGGTTGGTTCTGCTCTGTCTCCCAGGAGAGATGTAGGTAATTCAGAGTAACGATTTCAAGGTGAGAAAAAGTAAGTATGTAAGGGTGATTAACTGCACCTGGTTATAGCCTCTCTGCTTTTGGTGTCTAGCTCACATTGTGCTCTGTGGTAGCTCACACTATTATTCATGGGTGTTGTCCTGTCTCAATTCTTTTTTTGGCAGCGTTCAAACAGCAGTGATAAATGTGTTCAAAGGGGGAGGCTTGCAGAGCAATGAGCTTTACACCCTCAATGAAAATATCAGGTAGGTCGCTGAAATGCATGAAAATGGATTTTTGCTGCTGCTTGTTTGGTGTTTGCTGGGGTCTGTTCCCCTTCAGAACTACAGTTAGAAGACATTGGTGGGAGGAGAAGGGATGAAAGCAAACTTAAGCACAGCTTTGGGGTTTCTGGCTAACTTACTTCTTTCTTGCTATTCAGTGACATGAATGGCATGGGGTGTTTGGATAATTTTTCTCCAATGGGTATGGATATACAACTTTGATAAGGACAGGTTGTGTATTGAGTTGGCTTGTATGGCTTTTGTTCCTTCCTAGGAACTATGCCTCTTTTGGATACCTCTTACACATAATAATACTGGCATCTCTTTTCTAAAAGCAGACTTCTCAGAACCATGGAGTGTTTAAAGCAAACCACAGCATTTCATTTAAAAGCTTAATCTTCACATGATAATTGCAGAGCAAAACCTGAAAATATGAACTGTAAAGATAAAAAAACTAAAAGCCTAGCTAACACTTTCTGTCACTGATGCCAGTGATGGTTAACAGTCTCATTTTCTTTTAAAAGCAGGTTTCATGATTATCTGTGGTTTCATTCTGATTATTTGGAAAGTTTGATTAGCAACAGATAGGACTGTAGAGTAGATAAAGAACTATTTATTCTTGCCTTGGTTCCAAGTGCTGCTGAGAGGAGTATTATCAGGGCTCATGGATGTGGGTTCCTCCTTCTTCTCTTTTTACTGCTGCATCCATATTCATTTATCAAGAGTGCTGTTATATGTGTCTCTACTTCTTTTATATGCCCTCCCCTCATCCCTATTGCATTTTTTTCGAGTGCCAAAATTCAAATGGCAATTTGAGCTAAGTATTTACTAAACAGCAGTATAAACTACCCCTTTGCCTACTTTCAAAATAAATGCAGCTATCAGGGCAGGAGACTCTGTCCAATTTGGTTTAGTCCCAAACCAGAAAAGTTTAATATAATTCCTTTTGAGAGTTGAGCAAGGGCAGCATCTTGCACTTTAATGATATTTTAGTGTGTTCAGGTCAGAAGTCTTCAAGTTAGGTTTAAGTACTTGGAGCAGTCTTAATTCTCCATGGGATGAGTATTTGTGGACATGAAAATAAAAACAGATGTCATAAGGCTTGGGAAATACCTAAAGCCCCAGCTTGTTAGCAGACTTGGGGAGTGGCTTTGGGCTTTGTGACTCGCCTGCCTGCTTGGCTGTTGCCCGTGGCTGCATCTTGCTTTTCCTGTGCAGTGCAAGCAGGTGCTCCTTCCCACCCTCCCAGGAAGGCAGTACCCTGGGCAGAACTGCTGTGGGGTCTGGGCTCTGCCCCAGTGGCTGGACCATGCTCTCTTCATGCTGGGTGCTGAAGAGAATGCAGATGGTTGAGAGCCAGGTGAAGAACAAGAAATTCTTTAAGAACTGTGTATGCTTTGAGAGCAGTGCTGCAGGTGGGAGGGGAAATGCCCTCTTCCACAGACATGCACTGCCAGGCTGTACTTGGAAACACTCACCTTGAATTACATGATTAATGTTCCTGCAGGTGCCCTGAGCATTGGTTACAACTCCAAATGTCACTCTTTAAATAGACCATTTCACATCCAAGCAGCTCATTAATGCCCATCTAAGGAGCAAAGGACAGGCCTCTGCATGTGGATTTGTGTGAACACCTGCAGCCTCACACCTGTGGCTCTTGCTGGAGCTCCCAGCACAGGGTGAGCTCTGTGCACAAGGTGAATCTCTGGCTTGACACTGGAGAATAGCCAGACCTCTGAGACAGTCAGCTCTCGTGTGCCGTGAGGTGGAGCTGGTACATTTTCCTTGCTCCTGTTCTCCCCTTGGCTCCTGGGCTGTAGTTTGCAAATGCACTAAGAGGCTCTCTGGTTCTGCACAATGCTTTGTCATTTGGCACAGGGAAACAGGGGACAGTTTTAGGGGAGGATGGTAATGACAGGCCCAGGAGACGAGCAGGAGACGTGGTAATGTTTTGCTCTGGATTGCTGCCACCAAGTTTTTATCTTGCTGTGATTTGATGCCATCTCAATGGCTTTTTTTTTTTTTTTTTTTTAAATTGCTCTGAAAGTCAGTCGTGCCAGTGAGAGGAAATTTAAGAAATGCCTTTAGGAGATGGAATTTCTGTAAGCAGGAGGTGACCTGGCCATGTTTAGGAGGAGACATCTCCCTTGGGTTTTTTTTAAGGTGCAAGCCTCTAATTGCTGGTCTTAACCTGCATGAAGCCAAATCCTGCTGGGCTTGTCAGTCAGCTGGGGGAGAGCCTGCTGGATTTGGATGAAGCCAATGGAAAAGCTTCTGGCACATGGGCCCCCAAAGACTTACCTGGTTTATTATCTCATAGAAATAGATGTGTGCTGTGATTTGGGTGGGTGAATATAATCACTCTGAGGGAGAAAGAGTAAAGGCATGTTGGCATGCAAATAATGTAGAAGCATTGCAAAATGGTTATGGAGAAAGGTTGCTGTCAAATTTGACTTTGAGCAAAGATTAGGTAAAGTGGTGTAGTTTGTTGGTAAAATCCCAGCCTAAGAACTGGATGGTCCCTTATTCAAATGCTGCTTTCTAGCACTCTTGACTATAAGTCACGTAGGTAAAAAGCAAAACTCTTAGAACAGAAAAAAAATTCCAATGTTTGGCACTGGAAAGTGTTGGGCAGCCTTTAAATTTCTGGCAGAATTTACTGCTACAGAATTTCTCAGTCACTGAAAACTTGTAAGGCACCAAATTGTAGTTATTAAAGATACCTTTCACAAATGCACTGAGCTTCCTAAGTTGCTTTCCTAAAGCTGCTTCTGATGTAAAACAATCCTGATTTTTATATAATTTTTTTGAAATACAAATATGTGTTAGAATTTAAAACTTTCATCACAGCCTGATTTAAAAGCCAACAGTTTTCATCAGAAATATTTCTTTAGAGTGGATTTTGCCTGTATGTATTTAAAACACCTCTTGTTAGATTTCTAGAATTTCTTCCTTGAAAAATATGCCTCCTTTTTTTATTTTTTGAAATGTGGTGGTTAAAATGTGGCTGCAGCTTCTGCTTCACTTCTCCTCTCCTTATCCTCATCTTCTGCTTCCAAGAGAAAAGGAAGTACAACATTAGGGAGATAGGTAATCTTCAGTGACATAAAAGGCATCTTTGTTTTAACAAAAAACCACAAAAATTTATGGATTTCAATCTAAGTAACTTTAAATTGTCTCCCCAGCTTTCTGTTCATTCAGGGGAGTAATTTGTTTTTTTTTTTTTTTTTTTGCTTGTTCTAGGTGTATGGTTTATAATTAGAAGACTTTTGAGAAACTTTAATTCCTTTATAATTTAAGAATAGCCTTTGTAAAATACATACCTAACTGTAAGAGAAATCTAACTGTGGCCAACATGACCCATTCCCATACATTCCTGTATCTTTGGTATGACTGGTAGTAAAGTGCAGATATTCCTGTAAGAAATGACCAGCAGTGGCTGCTACTTCATGGCTCCATTCCTTCTGTCTACAGACGGCTGCTGAAGAGTGAACTTGGATCCTTCATCACAGATTACTTTCAGGTATTGCATGACTTGCTTGCTTTATTTTGAGGTTTGCTTTCTTCAGCTTTTTAGCCTATAACAAAATTAGGATCCCTTTTTACGTGTGTGTAGCCTCCCAAGTTTCGTTTTTGTTTTGCTGAGGAGGATGATGGAGGTACTGGACTTTTTAAACGTGGGCCATGTAGCCTTGGGTGTAATTATTTTTATTGATGTATGTGCAGAATTAAGGATAATCTTCCTTTGTGCTTAAGAAAGGCTGTTAGTAGCCTGCCAAGATCAAGAAGGAATTCACTCGAAGTTTTTAAGGAAGATGGGATACCTTTTCTTTAGCACAGAGAGTTCAAAAGAAGGTTCTCTGCAACGGGGCCAGCGAAGGGAAAGAGAAGAGATAACAGCTGCCTGGAGGCACGAGGGGGCAAGGAGAAGGAAATTTCTATCAGCAGGAAATCAACCTGGATGCAGTTTGCCTTTTAGTCCCACTAATATAAATGCAGCTTCTGTAAAAGGAAAATGTGAAGGATGAGGGAAGGCTTGAACAACCACAGATGTGACTAAGTGTTGCTGCCTTTTACTGATACTGTCCAGGTAGACAGAGGTTCACATCTAACCACATGAAAGCATGCTGGATGGTTTTTAGAAGGCACTGATGGCTTTCAGTGTTTTAATGTGTTCAGTGTAGTCTTGGTTAAAAAAAAAATGAAGGGCTGCTGGAAACAGGAGGGTTTTCTTCCCTTTGAGTAAGAGAGAGAGAGAGAAAATTTCTGTACTTTCTGAAGCTGCTGATGCTGCCGTGTGCATGCTAACAGCTTAAAAGAGGAAAAAGAAGACTAGTGTTGTTTCCTATCAGATTACATGATTTATTAGATTACATGACTTAAAAAATTCCCCCTGCTGTGCTATCAAATGAGAAGAAAACTCCTGCCCCAGGGGTAGTTGTTTCACTTCCTCAGCCCCTCTCAGCACAAGTTGTTTACTGCAGAGGCAGCTGCTGGCGGTGCATGGCAGGATGTTTCCTAGATCCTGAGTGGGGTGGCAGCCACCAGCACTCACATTGAATTTCTGGGGTATTTTTGCTCAGTGTCAAAAGGAGTAACTTGGCATCTGTCAGACTTAGCCTGAGGCAAAACTCTTGGTGCAGTAAAGTTGTGAGACAAACTGGGAGATAAAGGCTGTTGTCAGAAGTGAGACTTATTTCAGATTCTAGGCTAACAGCATATGGCCATGATGAAAGTGACCACTCCCTTCTGATTGCCTTTTCTCAAAAATCCTAGGGCCATGGAGTGGGGAATGACTGTTCTTGTGCCAAAGAAGGGCTGACAACATTTAATTTGTCTGTGGGTTCTGTTTCACTGCTGGTGCCAGCTGATTTATGGCAGTACTGTTTGCCACCAAGATGAGCAGAGTTGAATCAAGCTGCTGATTTGGCTGAAAAATAACCTTGAAAGAAAAAAAAAAACCAGTTTCCAACTACTTCCTTTGACGTGTTGTGGTCATCACCTCTGACATGGGGGAGGTGCTGGGAGTGGGTCACCAGGATGCAGAGTGGAGTGGAAGTGCATCTTTTGGCAGTGACTTCCTCTGACATCTGCTAAAACCCACTGAAAGTTGTCCCAGGAACCAAGTTTTCTGTCCCCCTGCATTGAAATGGACCCTGAAGAATATGCTCTCTGTGTAGCCAGGCAGTTTTAAATATCCTAGCAGCAACTGGAGCAACTCACTGCATCATGTAATATTTAGATGTGGTAAACTGGCTTGAATGTTTTCCATTTCTTATGCCATGGCACTTATAACTGGAACCACTGAGAGGAACTTTAAAATCACATTTGTTTTAAGAGTTTGGGATTTTACATTATGTAAATTTTATACATGCACACATGCACATGTTTTTTGTAACCATTGAATATTTAAGACTAAAATGGAACAGAGCTTTTATAGGGAGACAAAGCTACTTTTGTGATCAACATGATTACTCACAAGTCCTTTTCATCAGCACTCATGCACATTAACAGTTTTTAGCTCCTGAAATTGCTAAAGGAATGTTTAGGGAATGGCTGGAGTTTATGCAGTCTTTTTCTGCTACCAAGCCATCATCATACCAGAGTTAATGAGCCTGTTTTGTCTTTGGAAGAGAAATATAATTCCCGTAAGAGCTGCAGTGCAAACTCAGATATTTCATTCTGAAGGAGAGCTGTGTTTATAAATCTGCTGCTTTAGCAATCCTACTGTATATACAACACATCTCCTTGGATGGAAGCCTGAGTGTAAATGCCAGATAGTTGGGAACTGGAGCATTTGTGCAGATCTGCCTTGAAGCAGTACTTCATGCTCCAGGTTTTTCAGTACTGACTTTGCCCATGAACTGATTCTTGAATTTCCTGCTGCTGAAAAGAGGCACTCTGTACTTACCTCTGTGCTCAATAACCCAGCAGGGCACCATTTGCCCTCACTGCTCAGTCAGTTTGCTGGTGGTCAGCTGAACTGCAGTAGGTGGAAATCCTATGACCATGGAAGGTAAGAGGCTGGGATTTGGAGGAACAGGGTGTACTGGCAATTGAGACTTCTCTGGTGCAGCTGTGTGATTTTTTTCAGATAAGCTCCCTTCATTTTACTGCTGTCTGATGCTCATGTTTGTGGAGAAAAATTTTTAAATATGAAACTAGCAAGTGTAGATAAATTGATGCATTATCTGCCTGATTCTGCAAACAGCCTGAAAGAGCACCTATGGAAGGGATGAACTGTCTTTTCACTCTGTGTGAGCTTGTTAATCTTGAAACTCATAGGGGGCAAAATGGAAATACATTTATGTATATTAACTGCAAACTGTCTCCCCCCAAGGCAGAGAGACCTGATCCCTTCCCAGGCACTGTAACCTCTCCCAGAACCCATAGGCTGCAAATGCAGAAAGTCAAATGCCCAGAGCTGATGATGCCTGATGTCCACTCCCCGCCCTGGCAGAGCTGGTAGGTGAGGAATGGCGAGTGGTCTGTGTTTCCTCATCTAAACCAATGAGATCTCTGATGTCTTAAAACCAGAAGCAAAACTGTTACATAATTTCCAGCCTGCTGCAGTGGAGGGCCCCTGGAGGCGGCCGGTCCTGACTCAGAGTTAGACCCAGCTTGGTGTTTGTGCTCGGAGCTGCAGCGTGCGAGAGCACACATTGCTGGGGTGTCAGGCAAAGTCCAGGCAGCAAGATGGTAATGGATAGCTGACAAATAAGTGGTGTCAGCACTGAGGCAAGCCTAGATCCAAACCAAAATTGATTTTATCTTCTCCCTTTAGAGCAATCAGAAGTGGTACTGGTGAACCTTCCTGTGGTTCAGAGTCCCTCTTGCTGTAGGTTCTGCGGCTGGGCAAGGTGGCTGCAGTGATGGGGGAAATCTGCACTCCTCCCTCTCCTGTGGCACCATAAAGCTTTTGTTTAGGTCCCCACTGCATGTTTTTCTGGAACTCCAGCCTGGAGAGATGACTCCAGCATCTCTCGTGATGTTTGCTCACCGCTTTGAAAGGCTGCTTTGTGAAGCCCAGCTAACAGCTGAAAAGGCCATGTGGCTGCTTAGTCAAAGGGAAAAATACGGGGTGTGTGATGCATCCTTCCTTGATGCCAGGGTTCTGTGTCTACCTGTTTCACAGCAAGGCAAGGAAATAGTTGTGTAGGCTGTTGGAGTGATGATTACTGCTGGATACAGGCAGCACTGGCTCTTCTCTGGCCAAGTGCTGTCCTGTGCCTGCTGCCAGCGGCTGCAGCAGCTGCACAAGGAACAAAATTCACACTTGTGTGGTTTGCAGAGCTCAGCTGTGTGCCTGCAGTACCCTTTTGGGTCAAGCTGGTCTTTATTACTGTTTTGTCTCCTCACTGGCTGGGGAGCTCTGTTTGTGCAGGTCTGCTAATTATTTCTGCTTCATGTGGCACTTTCTAGAACAGCTTTCATGGAGCAGCTCCAGTGGCTCCACAGCAGCTGCCC